>JANHFM010007253.1:27127-37466 GCA_032468115.1 Grayia smithii
TTTTTAAGCAAACGGGGTGGGTGGGGCAGATTTCGAGGTGGTGGGCTGTAGAAGGAGACCCCAATGGATGGAGGAGCCCTTAGGAAAGCCAACCTTTGCCACAAGCATCCTTGCCAATTTTCTCCAGATGCTGAACTTGATGTAAAGCTGATCTGGTGTTCCTGGGTACTCCAAATTTTGGGGGGGAGCTGCTGCCTGATCCCAGGTCCCTTGCAAGCCTCTTTCTGTGATGCGTCAGAGGCAGCCCAAGGAGTTCTCCGACTTCTCCAGCAACCTGTTGTTTACTCCTCTCAGCAGGACCGGTTGGCAAACTGGCAAAGCTCTGTGGTAGAAAAAGTGAATTTGCCAGGAAATTTTTTTTTGCCAGGAAAAGAGTCAAAAGCAGGGGGTTCCTGGGAAGATGGACAGTTTTTCACGAGTCTTTTGAACTGTGTGGCAGCCCAGCACAGCTGCTTTCGGGAACCGGGAAAGTGCGTGTCTCCTGTGTGTGTGTGTGTGTACATGTGTGCAGATTGTTTGAAGAAGCAACCAGCCAGGCAGTGAAGACACAAGAGCTGCCGTCTTTAACCTGGCGCCCTCCCGATGCTTCGCGTTGCCCCTTCAGCCTTGTGGAGACCCCAAAATAAGAGCCCAGAGTTTGTCCTTGCAAGGTGTAACCCAGGAACTTCCTGTAGGAAGCTTATCAATTTGATTTTTCCCCAGAGGATCCAGTCTGGAGGTGGTATGAAGACAGATCCATATCTCTTTGGAGGGTCTTTCTATGCAGCTGGTTTTTCTAGGTTTTTCCAGATGTGAGTGGGGACACATCTGGTCTACCCAGCCCCACAGCAGCCGGATAAGTTGATTAAACAGGACTCAGCCTTTTCTCCCGAGTGTCTCTTGAAGAAGAATTGGTATTTAAAGGATTCAGCCCCTGTTTTCTCGCTTAAAATCAAATTCATCTCCCTGGTTTGTCTTCCAACGTTTGGCTTCCAGCTCTTCCCCCTTTCCTCGCAATTCTCACTTTTCTGTTCTAGACTTGGAGATTCGAGTTGCAGAGGGTAGGTTTGGCATGAGAGGTCGACCTGTAGCATATCAGCCTGCTCTCTTGCAAACACGGGTGCTTTCCTTCTTAGGCTTTCTTGATTTCAAGATGCTTCAGCTGATCTTTGCAAAGAGACCTCTGAAGCAGATGGTGCCGGTAGCAAAGTTAGCACATTTGCGTTTTATACTTTGGACCTTTCTGGATTCATGGCATACATTTTCACGAGTTGGGGGTATAATTAGACAGGGAACGCTCTCGGCTCAAAGGCATCTCTCTGATGCAAAAGAAGAAGAAGAAAAAAGAACCCCCGAAAACCAACTCTGTGCCACCCCAAAAGGATGGAATAGAATAATCTGCAACCAGTTGGAAGGCAGCAATGCAGTTTGTCCCATGCAGAATGAGCCAAACTGCAGGGACGTTTGAGGACGGCTATAATCCTAGTTCTGGAGGCTGAGGGGCGTCTGGACAAGTTCATGGAGACAAAATGACACCATTAAACAATGATGGAATGAATCACTGCCTAGAGTCACTTTGCAGAGCGAGTTGAGCGATATATACACTTAATACATGGATAGATGGTAGATGATAGATAATAGATAGATAGATAGATAGATAGATAGATAGATAGATAGATATAGATACAGTCAGACAGACCCAGATAATAGATGATAAATAGACAGAGATACATGATATAGCAATAAATAGCAACAGAAAACAGGTGAGAGAGAAAGAGATAACTGTGTCTCTATCTCTTTCTCATCTATCTTCTATGTTGCTCTCTATCATTTATCTATTGCTATATCTATCATGTATCATCTATCTCTGTCTATCATCTATTATCTTGTCTGTCTGTCTATCTCTATCTATCCATCCATGTATTAAATGTATATGCCGCTCAACTCACTCTGCAAAGTGATTCTGGGCAATTTTGGTTCATTTCATCGTTGTTTAATGATGTCCTTTTGTAGATGATGGAAGGATAGAGACAGATAGTTAGAGACAGAGATAATAGATACAAATAGATAGCGATAGATAGATAGATGATGAATGGATAGGTGAATGATAGATGGTAGATAAATGAAATATGGATAGATAGATAGATAGATAGAGATAGACAGAGATAGAGATAGAGATAGATAGGTAAAAACAGAGACGGTGAAATAACACACAAGAAAGAGACAGAGAAACAGTTAGATACAGACAGACAGACAGAGACAGACAAAGATAGGAGATGATCGAGAAAGAGAGAGGAGAGAGAAATGATAGATGGACAGATAGCATGTTGAGATGCTTGGCAACCACAGTGTTGTTGTGGTGCAGAAGTTGCACCAATCTGAGCAGACCCAGGTTCAAGTCTACCCCCAGCTATGAAAACTCATCAGGTGATTTTACACCAATCATTCTTTCTGAGTTCAGCCTACCTGACAGGGTTGTTGTGGGCTACGTGATGAAAGAGTTTTTTGAGGGACTCTCGGGAAGCCGTGACAACCCCGGGTGGGCTCCTGAACTGAACAAAGACACGAAGGAAAGGAAACCTTGATGTAACGGTACTCAAAGGACCCTCGTCCACCTCCCCCACAGCCCCCTCTTCCAATTTACAGCAAGCCAAAACGTTCCTCGGCCTGAGTCACTCTCAACCGCTCAATTAAGCTGATGTCCTGGGTGCGCACAAAACAGCCGTCTCTTTTTTGCTTCTAATAATGGCCAAAACATGTGGCCGTCCCCTCCGAGTCTGGAAAGGACAGTCGTCCTCTGAGGATTTTCTTTGGTGGCGCCAATTTAATCCACCCACAGCTGGGGGGAAAAACCCTTTCAAAACCTTCCATTGCCTTGATGGAAGACGGGGGACGGATCACCGCTTTTGATCAGCCAATTTCCTTTTGTGTTTCTTTCAGGGGGGGGCTCAAAACGTGTCCAAATGGGGGAGTGAAGAGCAGGATGTATAATGATGGGGCTGCTCCCCCCCCCCTTTGTCTGCTGGTGGCTTTAAAAGGCCGTTTTTCAGACATTTGCAATTTCCCAGGTTTTTTTATTCCTTCGAAAGTGGAAAAGTGGAGAAGGATGACAGGATGACTCTGAGTAGCCAAGAGAACAATTTTGAGCAGGGCAAAGTTGCTGGAAAGGGATCAACTGACATTCGGAGTGCCAGATCCCCACAATCTGCTGTTTCTTAGCAGGCAGGCAGGCAGGCAGGCAGTCTGTCCTTGAGTTATGACCACAATTTGTCTATGGAGGTTCTCCGTCATCCAAGTCACGGTTCTCCCAAAGGTGCTTTTTCAAGAGGCAACTGAACTTTCTGTTTTTTCTTTGAAGACGTTTTGCTTCTCATCCAAGAAGCTTCTTCAGCTCTGACTGGATGGTGGGGAATGGAAAGATTTATACTCCTTGCAGACAGCTGGTCATTTACATTATTTTAGTCCATTGTTAAGGTCACCTGGAGGTTTATCTGTGTCATCAGGGTCACCTGAGTGGTGCTAATTTTCAGTGCTAATTGCTGACCACACACTTCTCCTTACCCCACCATGCAGATCAGGACCGCTTCTGCAGTGTTCATGCTGAAGAAGTGACTGTAGTATCTTTTAGCATCTTGGTAGCTCTCCTCCAAACCCAGAACTGTCCCAAATCTCTTCCAAAGTGTAACCCCTGAATCAGGCATAGTATTCAATTGATGTGTGCCATCCAGTTGGTAGTGACTACATAAGCCAGGGGTGTCAAACCCGATCGTATTGCGGGTCATATCGTGATGTATTGAGATGTTTTTTGCCTTTGCGGAGCTGGGGTGGTCACTGCCTGTGCAGTCCATATCTGGCCCACAGGTCTCCAGTTTGACAGGCCTGACATAGGCAGACTCTCCCATTCCAGTCTTCCAGCAGTGCATCTTTTGCTGTTGTAATCAAGTCCATCCTCCTTGCTGATGTTTATCCTCTTTCCTTCCACCTTTCCTAACATTACAGACATCTCAATAGTATTCTAACTGTGGTTTAACCAATGCAGAGTTCAATACAGCGTTCATCTATCATGGTCTGAACGTAATGCTATCATTAATGCAGTTCAAGATTACGCTGGTCTTTTTAATGGCTATGTAATATGAGGGTCTACTGATATTCCCATATGCAGCTCACATATACTGCCCCTCACCTGGTCTCCCCAATTTTGTATTAATGCATTCAGTTTTTCCTAGCAGATGCAGGATCTCTCACCTTTATCACTACTGCTGCATATAACTCAGTGTTCAGACCTCTGAAGGGAATTTTATTTTGCCGTGTAAAGAGTTAGCCAATCTTTCTAACTTGGTGTCATCTACAAAGCTGATAACTATATCTTGTCTTCCATCTTCAAGATTATGTAAAAATCCAATTTTTAAAAGACAGGTTATACATCTCAAATTTTAAACAAAAGAGAGGTGTCAGGTCTGCCATTTTCAGCTGCTTTGCTTTGTTGGCATCCTGCCATAAACCGATGGGGGAGGAAAGGAATTTGGGAGAACTTGGGCTGGAGAGAAGAAGACAAATGAAAGGAAAGATAAGCTGACAGGGACCAGACTTGTCAGACCAGAATAAAGCAGCCTCCAAAGACACCTGGTCTGGGAATGGAATGTGAAATTACTTTGAGAAGTGCCCACTTTAAAGCAGTTCCCCAAACATCAAACCGGGATGCTATTGGACACTGTTGAACTGATGGGGGGAGGGGGGCAGGGATAGGGGAAAATTGTAACCTTTTGCAAGGGAATACTCAGATCTAGCCTTACATTTGCTGCCACCACTTAACTTTTGTAAAAGAACCTATCACTTCAACCAAATGAATTTGTGGGTTTTTCTTTCCTAAGAATCTAAGTTGGGGCAAGTCTGACAGAAGGAGGAACAGGAAACAGGCAATGAATTGATGTTTAAAAGCCTCTTAATATGGACATGTATCCTATTATGTATTCATACAATCTCAAATGTGTAAATCCAAAGGAGGAAACAACAACACACCCAAATTAAGGCTACCTACTATTTTACTTTCATAGAAGTTCCTGCAGTCCAGCAAAATTGTATCCATTTGGACATTATGACCCTGAGAAAGGTATTTCTCTACTTCTGCATGAAACTCCTTTGGAGCCAAACGGATTCCTACCAAAAATTAAAAGACATTAAGAAAGTAAGTCACTGCAGTGAGCCAAACATGCATATTTAACACGCCTCTCCTCAGCAAATCCTACTTTATTCCAGAAAGTTTTTTTTCTAAATAATTGTATAGTAGACTTCAAACATGAGTTTAATCCTGCTCTGCAGCTGCTGTTTTTTGTTCCTTGAAATTAATGCCTCCCGTTCGATTCTTGTAAAGCACAATTGGCTTAGTTTCAAAAGGGATAAGTTTGGGTTTCCAGCAAAAATGTTCTGAGTTCCCCATGTCAGCTCATTGGCTGGGAGGAAAGAGGATGGAAAATAAAAAGGGGTGGGAAGAAGAGAGAGACAATACAGTGGCCACACCCATTTTATAATTTTATTCCACCTTTCACAACACGTTTGTTTCCACAAGAAATTAAAGGTATAGTAGTCCTCGACTTAATGACCACAATTGAACCCAAAATTTCTATTGCTAAGAGACACAGTTGTTAAGTGAGTTTTGCCCCATTTTACGACCTTTCTTACCACAATTGTTAAGTGAATCATTGCAGTTGTTAAGTTACTAATAGCGTTGTAAAGTGAATCTCGCTTCCCCATTGACTTTGCTTGTCAGAGGAAGGCTTGTCACAAAAGGTGATCACATGCTCCCAGGACATTGCAACCGTCATAAATATGAGTCAGTTGCCAAGCATCTGAATTATGATCATGTGATGATGGGGATGCTACAACGATCGTGAGTTTCAAACGGTCACTAAATGAGCTGTTATAAGTTCGTTTGGTGTTATAAGTTCGAGAATTCAACCCTTGACATAAAAAAAAACCCTGATCACCTATGACCAGTTCCATACCAGTTTCTTTGTAAGAGACTTTTTCTGGGTGAATTCCCATAGGCACTATTTCTTCAAACACACCAATTCGAAGATCTGGGAAACAATGGGCTCCTCCTGCACTGGTCTGAGGAATCAAGGGAAGGAAACCAAGAAGCAATTGCAAGAAACTTTAGTTGCAATGTCGTCTTAAGACAGTCAATAATCTTTCCTGCCCCATCATCCCCTCCCCTCTCATCTGCCCCAATCCCCTGGAAATTAAAGGTGAGAAAATCAGTGGTTATGAAGTCTATCTCCAGCTTACTTAGTCAAAAAGATTTAGAAGCAACCCTCTTCAATAAAGTTTGATAAGGTTTGATTTTCTAAATAATCTACTTGTCCTGTTTGAGAGTGAATGTTAGGTCTCCAGCCTTCGATTCCCCTCCTGGATGGAGATGAAGTCTGACAGTGAAGACACTCAAAGTGAAGAGATTTATAGGAGCTTTCCTGAAGGGCATAATTTCCTTGGAGATCTAGCACAGTCTATTAAGCTGTCAAGTAACTTTCCTGCTTTGATAAGCTAAATTTGCATTCATTCCAGATTAAATTATCTAAGCACAGTTTGGCTGGCTCCTCCTTTTTGCCAAGGAGAGTGTGGACTGGGTGAAACTAGTAGGAGCACACTTGAGAATGATCCAACAGAACACCTACAAACAAAACTAAACTTTAGGTCCTTATTTCTTACATAGCCCTTATCCATGCAGGAGAAGATGGAAGATACTCTCTGTTTTTTTTCTTGAAGATGAAGAATATTTCTTTATCCAAGAAAAGAAAGAGGGAAATCATTGTCCTCCTCCTTTTCATGTTTGCACAGAAACATCACACAATATGAACTAAATCATACATGGAGCCAAAGGCCTTTCTCCACTGCTCCATATATACTCCTCAATGTGGCCAGAGAGCAGTAGTTCCCTTCCCCAAAACTCCAGCTGCTGACATCAACCTCTTAGCCCTTGGACCTGATATAGTTCCCAACTCATAATCTATATAACCAATAGATCAATCAAGAAGCACTTTTTCTGGGTTGCCAATCATCCCATCAATCGGGTAGAGAAGTCAAATATGGGCCTGAAATTATTGAAGAAAGCAGGTGGGATTTCTTTTGACATTGCTATAGGACTTGGGAGAACCATACATTCAGACAGCATAAAAACTTTTCCAAAGCAAAAGTTTTGGAGAAGAAAAAAAGGATCAAAAAAGGGTCACAAGGTAATCAGATTCCTTTATCAACCTCTCACCTTAAAATCTTCCTTTATCAAAAGACCTTTGAAGAGGGGGTGAGATAGCATTGCATCCACATATAGGTTAGTAGATGTCCTGCTCCCACCTACAGTTCCATTAATTCCTTCTGAAGCAATTCGCACCTAGAAGCCAAGCAGGAAGAGTCATTACAAAATATGCAACCAAGAGCCATGATGGCGCAGTGCTCAATTGTGGTCGTATCTCAAGAACTACCTATATATTCAGAAGGGATCCTAACAGAATTTACTAGGACTTTCCCTCAAGAAAGTATGCACAACATTTCAATTATGCACAACCTACCATTTGTTCTTGTTCAACTGCATCTAAATTTAATCCAAACCAAAGGCAACATCAAAAAAGGGAGAGGCTTATCACATTCTTAAGAACTGTCTTGGGATTGTCTAATGAAACCTGCTCTGTATTTGTGTTAGAGATGCTGGCTGCTATTTGCTTCTGAGCTTGATTTGTAGGAAACACTTAAAAATCAACAAAAAGGGCTCTTTTCTCATCTTTAGCTTGTTTTGAGGAGCAAAATAATTCCCTGGAGTCAGGGCACACTTTATGGTACCCAACAAATATTTCTACTTCACTCTGAAAATGAAACAATATTTTTTTAAAGTTGCAAAAATCCTGCAAAATTTTGACAGCTGCAGAAATCCTGCAAGATCTTGCAGGAAATGCATGCATTCCCTTCACATTTTGATTATTTATTGGTTTGTTTAGACAAATCCAGGGCCAGAAAAGACTCTGAACCTGTTTCCTACATAATGTCTGGATGTGAACAAGAGATAAATCAGCATGTCCAAAATTGCTATCAGGGATGATTCTAGCTAGGTATTTAGAACATTTGCCAGGCTGTCTATCATAATGATGATGAAGATGATGATTTGTTGGAACTATACCTGGTTTCCCACCCCAAATAACTGTATTTAATATACTGTAACTAACATTGTTAATATATATATAGTCCTCAACCTATGACCACAATTGAGCCCAAAATTTCCATTACTAAGCATGACAGTTCTTAACTGAATTTTGCCTTATTTTATGACCTTTCATGCTACAGTTATTAAGGGAATCACTGCAGTTGCGGTTGTTAAGTGAATCTCGCTTCCCTGTTGACTTTGTCAGAAAGTTGCAAAAGGGGATCACATGACCCTGGGACTCTGCAACCGTCATAAATACATGCCAGTTGCCAAGTGTCCAAATTTTGATCATGTGATCACAGAGATGCTGCAAAGGTCGTAACTATGAAAAATGGTCATAAGTCACTTTTGCAGAGGCATCATAATTTTGAATGGTCACTAAATGAATAGTTGTAACTCGAGGACTACCTGCATAGGAAAGAACAGAAATATGTGAACTAAAATCTCAGTTAAAGCTCAGATTATAGAAGAGTTATCATATTTTTTGGACTATAAGACACACTTCTTTGACTCTCAAAAGGGGGTGAAAATATCTGTGCGTCTTATAGACCAAATATTTCTGAAACCCCGCCCACCCACCGGCCATTTTTTGGCCTCTGTTTTCAGGGCTTTTTCCGGCCTTTTTCCAGCCCATTTTCAGGACTTTTTTCAGCCTATTTTTGAGGCTTTTTTCGGCCTGCTTTTTCTGAGGCTTTTTTTGACTTGTTTTCTAGGCTTTTTCGGCCCGTTTTCTAGGCTTTTTCAACCCATTTTCAAGGCTTTTTTGGCCTGTTTTGGGGGCTTTTTTGGCCTTTTTTAAAAAAGAAATGGGCCGAAAAAAGGCTGGAAAAGGGCCGAAAAATGGAGGCCAAAACCTTTTTTTGTTGTTTTCCTCTTCTAAATTTAGGTGCGTCCTATAGTCTGAAAAATATGATATTTCAAAGAGAAGACAGTGTTGAATTACTTACCTTGCCAGTTAGATGCAGATGTTGACATAAAGTCTTCTGCCACACACAAAGTCCCACAGGATCTGCCACCTCGCAGTAGCAATAGTATAGCAAAACTTCCCCGACTTCACTGAAAAGAGGGAAAGGAAGATGTTTTTAAAAAGAAACTAGACAGTCACTTATCTGAAATAGTATAGTTTCTCCTGCTTGAGCAGGGGGGTGGACTAGAAGACATCCAAGGTCCCTTCCAGCTCATTCATTCTAAGAGTTAGTGTCAAAAGCCTACATTTGTATGACTGAATGTACAAGCCCCTTAACAGCTTGGTGCTAGATTCTTGCCTTGTGTCTACTTTGGATTTTGTGTCTCGCCTCTTGATTGAAGCAATTGTATGTCATAAGCATTGCTATTTTTTTTTTTTTTACTTTGCTTGGGTAGCATTTGTTCTGCAAAATCATATTTGCATGCACGAACGCATATACGCATACCTCCCTTTGAACCATTCTGCCTCTTCTTCCCATACCTGCTTTTAGATTTTTGCAGCAAGTCACAAACGTTAATTACAACCATTACGATTTCAGACACAGAGAACTTGGAGGGAAAAAAAAGAATACAGGTAGTCCTCAACTTACAACAGTTCATTTATTGACTGTTCAAAGTTACAATGGCACTGAAAAAAGTGACTTATGACCACTGTTCAAATTTATGACGCTTGCAGCATTACATGATTGAAATTCAGGCACTTGGCAATTGGTTCATATTTATGGCAGTTGCAGTGTCCTGGGGTCATGTGATCACCTTTTACAACCTTCTGACAAGCAAAGTCAATGGGAAAGCCAGATTCACTTAACAACTGTGTTACTAACTTAACAACTGCAGTGATTCACTTAACATCTATGGTAAGAATGGTTGTAACGTGGCAAAATTCACTTAACATCTTTCTCACTTAGCAACAGAAATTTTGGGCTCAATTGTGGTTGTATGTCAGTGACTACGGGAGTGATTATTAGAGTCATTCCGGGAGTGATAGTTTAGTGGGAATGATGGATTGAGTTGTTGTCATCTCCCAAGTTTTTTAAAAGAGAAGAAAATTGTGCAGTTCACCCTTCAGGTCAAACCATCTTGTTGGTCCTCACTTTCCCAGAGCCCCTCCTCTACCCGACTTTGTCTCTGAGATATTTATTTATTTATTTATTTATTTATTTATTTATTTATTTATTTATTTATTTATTTATTTATTTATTTATT
>JANHFM010007254.1:23112-35408 GCA_032468115.1 Grayia smithii
TGGTTGTGGACTCGCCCTTGGTCTCTGGGGAGCCTCCCTCCCTCCCCCTCTCTGGCGGCCAGCCCAACTTTTCATCCTGGCAGGGGCAGTTGGCAGTTGCCTGCTGGGCTGGGTTCAGGGCTGCTGTCTTGTCTCCTGCAGGACGAGCCACGTCTGCCCTCCCTCTGAAGAGAGCTGGGTGCGGTTCCTGATTGGAGCAGTGGACCACAACCTAGGCAAGATCAAGGACTCCACCCAAGGCCTGCTGCGAGACCCTGGCCCAGCAGGGGAGGGTCAGTGCGCAAGAGACGCTCAGCTGAAGGAGCAGTCGTAGTGCCTTTGTCCCGACTGCAGGCAGTAAAGGACCCTTGGCCTCTGTGCAGGAAGCTCAGAATGCTTGCAGTGTGCTTATTTCTGTAACACAAGTACACACACTCACGGCTCTGTTTCCAGAGAGACTGACGGGGCATGGAAGCCACCAGCATTTCAGTGGTGAAGGCAGTGGTGGTGAGGGTGGGCTCACAGAGGATGAGAGGGCTCGGCTCACATTTTCTGCCCCATCCCACCCTCCCACTCCCTTCTTCCTAGGTGGCCGGGGTAGCTGCCAAGTAGGGTGGTCAGTTGTGGCTCTGGCCCACCAGAGTAGATGGAATGACTCCCCGCTGGCCTGTTCCTTGTGGGGGGCTGCCCTCGCTAGGCGGCTCCTCGGGGATGGCAGCACCCAGTGGCCAGGGGAGCCGGAGAGGGTGATCCAGGTGTGGGTTTGACCTGCAGCCCTGGCCGCAGGGAAGGGTCCATGGGGAATGGCTGCCCTGTGCTGCTTTTGACATCTGATGGGCTGTAACAGGAGCCTTTTGTGTTGGGTATGAAGCCTAAGGTAAAACGCAACTGCTTGTCTTGCTCAGCCCACCTTCGGAACCTCAGTGCTGTGCCACCCAGTCCAGCTCCCCATCTCCCATCACTTGGGGGACGCCCACCCTCTTGCTCCCTTCCCATCGGCCCAAAGCCGGAAGCTTGTGGGGAGGGGGGGGCTTCATTTGCAGCCGGCGCAGTGGTGAGGTTTCCCCCTGCTTCTCATGGACTCTGCCTGGGGCTCCTGGAGAAGATGTTCCCGAGAAAAGACCCCACTGGTGCAACAGTCAGTTTATTAAGTGCATTGAGGAGGGGGCCGTCGAGGCAGCACTTCTGTGGCCCCGGCTAAGGCAGCCAGCCTGTCCTCCAGCCATCTTCGGCCACCTGCAGCTGCTTATGTCCTTTCAGAGGGGGGAAGAGGCTGCTCCTGAGTGTGAGGTGCAGCTGCCGCGACCCACTCTTGTAGGGGATCAGCTGGAGGGTGAGGCTGGCCTGCTGTCCGGCAGGCAGGAAGCCCAACCTGGGGAGGCAAAGGCAGGGGCTCTGTGCCGGTCTCCTCCATCCCTCTGGCAGAAAAGGCCACCTCCCGCCACCCTGCAACTCCCCAGCATTGGAAGGGCAGGCCTCCCTCCCTCCGGGGCAGCTGCTGTGGGCCACTCGCCCTGTCTGGCTCTCCCCAGAAGAGCCTTCAGAGGCACAAAACAGGCCCAGCCAGAATCCAGCATCAGCCTCTGATACCTTCCAGAGGGAGTGCCCTACCTGTTACCTGGGCTGCCCTCAGTAACCGGGTGGCCTGGGCTAGGCTGGCTGCTTTCTGCCTGCTGGCCCTCAGAGGGGCTCAGCAGGCAGCCCATGGGGTTCCGCCGCTCCTTTTCTCTAAAAGAGCCGCGGAGGCGCAGTGGTTAGAGTGCAGTACTGCAGGCTCCTTCAGCTGATCGCCAGCTGCCAGCACTTTGGCAGATCAAATCTCACCAGACTCAAGGTTGACTCAGCCTTCCCTCCATCCGAGGTGGGTCAAACGAGGAGCCAGATTGTTGGGGGCAAGAGGCTGACTCTGTCAACCGCTTAGAGAGGGCTGTACAAGCACCATGGAGGGGTATAGAAGGGCTATTGCTATCCAAAGGAGGTGTGGAGTTCCCTTCATCTGCCAGGGGACAGTTAGGGAAGTCCAGACATGGCTGCTCACACACAGACACAACATGCACATGGGATTGTGCGGTGTAGAAAAGGAAAAGCAGCCCCCCCCCCCCCATTACAGCATTCCTCGGGAGCCATGTTGCCAGACCAGCCCAGCCCCACTTACTCTATCTGGGCTTGGCCTCGCACCAGGCCGGCCCCCTCCACGGTCAGGAGGCCATCGCTGACAGCGTCAGCCAGGGGGTTGGTAAACTCCACTCGGAACTGGAAGGGCTGCTCCAGCACCACGGGGGACAACACCTGCACCGTGGGGGAGGGGGAGAAGGCTTAGAAAGTCAGGAGCAGCATCTCCCCCCCCCTCCATGAACTGCTTGGCAGCCGCATGCCCTACTGGCAGTGGGGGAAGGAAATCGGCCTGTCACCTACATGAACCAGGATGGGGGCCGTGGCCACTGTGATGGTCTTTTCTGCCAGAGCCTTCTGCCAGGAGGTGTTCTCCTCCCCCATGGCCACCACCCGGATCTGCTTGTCCTCCTGCAGGTGCCGGCTGTACCGTTGGTAGGAGATGTGCCAAGGGATGCGCTTTTCTGTGGAAAGAGAGTAGGTAGCAGGGCCGAGAGCACGCCCACGCCCACAGCCACTCGCAGCCACCCCCCTCACTTACCTTCCTTGGGGCTGAAGGACAGGTACATGGTGTCTTGCCAGAAGGGCGCCAAGGGGTGCCCATTGTGCAACACCGATTGAGCACTCAGGCTGAGCTTCAGCTCCTTGGAGGCAAACTCCAGGTTGCGGGCCAGGAGGGTGAGGTGGATGTCCTGGCCGATTTCTGGACTCTCCACCAGCTGAAGGTGGAGAAAGGTCTGAGCCCCTGTGGGGGGGTCCCGGCGCCGCCCATCTTGGAGAGCTGGAAGGGCACTGGTGCTGGTTCTGATGGGGCCAAAGGGCTGGCTGCGCGTGAGGGCCTTCAGGAACACCTGGCGCTCGCCCAGGGACCCTGCAGAGGGAGAGGAGCTGCCTGAGGTGGCCAGGAGTGGCCCAGGGCAAAGGGGGGGGGGGGTCCCCATCAGGTATGCCTCCAAAAGGCGAGCAGGCTGACTGAGGGGCCCTAAGCAGCTGCCTCCGTCCCAACTTCATCCTGAACCCTTGATTGAGGGGTCTCCCTCCTGCTCTAGTCCGCCTGTTTCTGTGCCAGAAATTAATCTGGGCTTTATGTCATGATGCTGACAAGTTATAAGGGCCCATCTTGGTCCAGGTTCTGCCCCAGAGCTTCAATTTATGGGAGAGTGAGTGTTGGGGGAGGGCACAGGTATGCGCGGGGTGTGTGGGGGGCGGCTGCCAGTGCTGGCTTTGCTCTCATGGTAAAATAGGGCTTGGAGGAATTGTAATAGGCTGGGCAGAATAGGCTACCAGGCCAGGAGGAACTCTTGAGGAGGTTGGCCCTTTGGCCACAGCTATCCTGGATGGCTCCAGAAAGCCCTGCTGAGTGACTCGCTTATGGTTCAGAGTGGCTGGCAGCTATAGATCTGGTTTAATTATAGACTGCCCAACTCCATGACCGCTCAACAGGGCAAGCTACAAAACACAAAGGTCTGACAAAAGCAGCCCAGGGTCAACACGTTCTCCAAGGCCCCTGAAGGCAGGGCAAGAAACCACGGATGGAAGGATCTGAAGGGGACCCAACCTAGAACCAAGGAGGAATTTCCTGGCAACGAGAATAGTTAATCAGTGGAATAGCTTGCCTCCAGCAGTTGTGGGTGCTCCATCATTGGAGGGTTTCAAGTGTTTGAACAACCATTTGTCCAGAATGGTATAGGTTAGGGTCTCCTGCTCGAGCAGGGGGTTGGACTAGAAGACCTCAGGGGGCCCTCCTGTCACCCACTCCAGCCCAAGGCCTGGGGAAAGAGCCAGGCGTTAGGACTTGCTTAAATCAGGGCAAGGAGGGGTTGTGTAAATCTTGAGATGCCAGAGATACCTTCCTGGTGCTTGTAGGTGTGGGTGATGTCTTCTCGCTCCTCGCTTCCGATGGCCTTGGTGCTGATGTAGTTCCCCACAGCGCTTGGATTCCACTGGAGCTTTTCTCTTCTCGTCCCAGAGAGCAGCCAAACCACCCGGTCTGCATTCACCATGGAGAACACAAAGGGGGTGTCGTAGCGCAGGTGGATATCACCATTCCGGACGGCTTTGACAGGCGATGGGCCACAGCGGTACAGTCCTGCCAAAGGGGGGAGATAGGAAGAGTCGTGACGCCCACCAGCCTGCCCGAGCCTGGCCGGAGAACAGAGCGGAGGCACCTCGGTTACCGTTGCTGGACTCCTGCGGTGTGGCATCCAAAACCTGCCAGCCATCATACCCAGGGGGCAGATCCCTGCGCACCATCCAGCACTCATTCCAGACATGGAAGTTCCTGCCATACAAGTGGAGAGAAAGGGAGTCGTCACAGGCAGCCAACGGCCCTCTTGCAAACCCCAACCCTGCTGGGGGAGAAATGAGGGGATGTGCTCAGCCAGCCTAAAAAGCCAGCCATCCCAGCCATGCCAGGCATTTGGGAGGGTGCATGCTGGGCTCCAGGGAAGGCCACAGCAACCAGGATGGGCTCCATAACTCAGGCTCAGCATAAGCAACAGCTTCTGAGGTCTCATGCAGAATGGCTCTGGGGCAGCTTTTTTGGGGCTACCAGGAGGGGGCTTGGGAACTGTGTCAGGCCAGAGGCCCTCTAGCCCCCTCATTTTGCCATCCTGGCCCCCATGGTTCTCAAGAAGCCCACCGGTTCCCACCATCTTGTGGATATGGGCTGGGCAGGCAGGGCTGTTCCAATACTGCAGGGGAGGCAAAGCCACCCACAGGAATTCCCCGTCCCCCTCCCTTTTGTGAATTTATCTACTTTTCTCCACCCTGCAAGGAAGAGGTCTCCTCCGAGCCTCCCGCCCTTCTGTTCCTCTGAAGGCCTCACTGGATCCTCCTTGCAGGGGTAAAAGGGTGGTGGAGAACCTTTCCTCACCAAAGCCGCCGTTTGCTGGGTTCTCCAAGTCCCCACAGGGCAGCCCAGCAGCACAGAGACTGGCCTGACCCTGGAGCTCTGTCCAAAGCCACGGGGCGAAGGAGCCACCCACCAGATGCTGTCCTTGCTCTCCCGGGGCAGCAGCTGCCCAGTGTTGTCGTAGAAGACGTCGATAACCAGGTTGCCGTCCTTCTCGTGACCCGAGTCGAAGTTCGTCACCACACGCGTTGGGATCCCGAGGCTGCGCATTACTGAGGAGAGAGGGACTCAGTGAGCCATGTAGCCCTCCATCCTCCCAGCCTGTTTTGTGTGTCTGCAAGAGGTTCTGCATCCCACCACCACTACCACTGCTC
Source organism: Grayia smithii (assembly GCA_032468115.1). Lineage (NCBI taxonomy): Eukaryota > Metazoa > Chordata > Lepidosauria > Squamata > Grayiidae > Grayia > Grayia smithii. The sequence goes on from JANHFM010007254.1 coordinate 28,432, forward strand.
CTACAACATGTAACCCTGGAGCATTTGCAACCATTGCCAGTGGCTGCAGGGATTCCAGGAGATTGCTGCAGGGGCAGGGGGTGCCCAAGTGAAGGGGTACCCACAGTAGTGCCAGTTTCAGTCCTTCTTGCACAAGGGAGCTGTCTAAGCCCAAGGTGGGAAGACTCTGGAAAGCTGACCTAGATTAAGAGCTTCTGGGTGAGCACACCCAGTCTGCATCCCAGCATCCAAGGCTTTCAGCAGGGAGGCAAGGCATAGAGGTCAATCTTTGTTTCCTCCTCCCGGGATCTGCCCAAGAGTGCCACCCTCCCACTATGGCGGGGCAGGTGTGGCATGCAAGTGGTGAGTTCCCTGGCAGGGGCCGTTGTCCCCAGCCCTACCTGTGCACATCACAGCTGCAAAGACCCAGCACTGCCCGTACTTGACTGGCTGCCCTCCGGAGCGCTCCCACTGCTTGAGGATGGGGATGCTGCTGTTCCACTCGCTGGGGCGGGTGCCCCCGGAATAGTCCTCACCCCAGTTGCCCAGGAGGACCCCAGAGTCGTCATTGCTGTTGACCTGAGGAGAAGAAAAGAGGTGGGAGCCTGCAGCCCCAAGGGAGAAGGGGGGGCCCTTCCAAGTTGGTACCCGGATGCCCCGGTCAGTGGCCAAGATGCCCAGAGCACAGCTCTTACCATGGCACTAAGCACCCGGCTGACATAGACCGGGCTGCTGCGCAGGGCAGAGTCCTGCACCGGGTGGTGCCGAAACTGCAGGTTGCTGTCCAGCAGCTTTAGGCAGATGCTGACCGTCTCATCGTCGAACTGCAGGAGACAAATACTGCTGAGCCGGACTGGGATGAGGCAAGCATATCCGGCAGTTCAACTGGCTGACTCTTCCCAAGACTGGCGGGGGAAGTGAGGTGAGCCTCCCACTCAACTGCGATGCCACAGCCCAGGGGGAGGGGCTCCCAGTACCTGGCCGTAGTTCCAGGGAACCGGGTGGATCCAGTTCTTGTTTCCGTGGAAGATGAGGCCATCCTCATTCATCACGTATTCCTGCCTCGCGGCCTCGCTTTCCAGGTAGACGTCATCTTCTGTGCAGTGGAGGGAGAAGAGTGGTTGGTCTTCCTGTTCTCCCAGTTAGTTTAGGTTTCCCGAAAGGACCAAATAGGCTCCCTCCTTTTGTGGGGACTCCCCCCTGAGCCACAGCTTCTGAAGTCTAGAGTCAAAGCTGCCCATGCAGCATGCAGGGCCCATTCTGGGAGAGAACTCTGGGTGCTCTTGAGATCTCCTGGTGGTCTTCCTTCCAACGACCAATCAGGCCTCAGCCTGCTCAGTTCAGTCCAGATGTTGGAGGCCATCTGCGGCCTTGAAAGGTGGGGGGAGAGGCCTCCCATCCCCCCGGCAGTGGGAGAAGCAGTCCCAGTACCTGGACACCAAGCATTGAAGAGGAGGAGGATCTCGCCCAGCTGGTAGGATGACGATGTGCCCTGGCCAGAGTCAAAGTGGATGTTCAGCTGGTACTGCCCAACGGGGGCCTCTGCGGGGGCAGAGATGGTGACGTCTGTGGACTGGGGGCTGCTGGGCACTGCACTGGCTCTCCAGGCCTCCCTGCTGTGCGGCTGGCTCAGACTCACCAGGAAGATGGCCCTCTCTGGCCCTGGCCCTGGGGAGGGGGGAGAAGGGGGCACCCATGGAATCCTCCCCTGCCTGCACCAGCACTCTGGAGGAGGACAGGCAAGGGAGCCCTCTTGGGCTGGGCTCACACAGCGCCTGGACCGTCTCTCTCGCTGCTTGTGTGGGCCGAGCTTGTCATCTCATTTGAGGGAAGCCCTCATGTCAGAGGAAGCGGTGGGGGGAAGCCCAGGAGCTGTTGAGAAAAGAGGGGCTTGGAGTGTCCTCTAAGGTCAACCCATTTCATGCTGGGGGAGGGGCCTTTATGCTCCACAGTGGGCGGCCAGTCAGCCAGACTGACCGAACTGGATGGGCAGCATTGAGCGGCTTTGCCTCTTGTAGATGGGGGGGGGGCAGGTTCTAACTAAACCCAAGGAGTAGTCAGTGAGCCCCCAGCTGGCCTCTGCTCTCCTTTCCTCCTTGGCTCTTGAACTAGCACCCCTCCATTCTGAGGTGGCATCACTACCACTGCTGCTCTGCTGGGGCCAAAATTGGGAAATTCCTTCCTTGGCCCTAATTGGAGACATTGGCACCAGGATGGCTGAACCAAAGGGACATGTCCCCCTCAGCCTCAGGAAAGCAAGGGCAGCGTTACAGGCCCCAGGAAAAAGTAAGACCCATGGCCACAGCCACAGAAACACGGCAGGTGTGAGGCATTGTGGCCATTGCCCAGGGATGATCACTGCAGGGAGTGGGCCGAGCTCCCCTCTTGCCCAAACTCGCAGCCACCTGATGGAATTCCCCAACCAGCAGCTTGATGGGTTTGCCACGCTAGTGCCCACAAATCAGGATATCTACAGTATAACTCAACACCAACACTTGCCAAATTGGGGCTCCCAAAAGGGTGGGGTGGAGGGAGCAAGACAAAGAAACCATATTTGTACAAAAGAATGTATTTGTTACCACAAGAGAAGCACTGAAGACGCTGCCTGACGAGGTAACAAAACATCTGCAATCAAAGCTCAGAGAGCACCGAGACTCTGCCGGTCACCTTGAGCTACAGAAGGTCCTTCGGCTGGATGGGAGTTTATTCAGGGATTCTGGGTGACAAGTGACTCCAATGTCATCAAATGGAGGACTGTTTGGGGCTGCTGTTGGCTAGTGAGTCCACCAAGCTTGAACCCCTTTTAGGCCTTGGTGGTCTCCTGTCTCCCCCAAGGGAACCAGATCCGGTCCCTCTGGCGAGGTCTTCTGCCTGGCTGATCCGGCCAGCCCTTCCTCAGAGTTTCAGCTCAAGCGACCCTCTGATTCTCTCCTTCGACTACGCTCACCAGGTAGCCCCTTCTGCCTGTTCCTGAGCAGGCTTCCTCGCCCCCCCCCCCACCAACACAGTCACACACCTTGTCCCAGGTAGTTAAAAGCTTTATGGCAGCTTTGGTGGAGCCTACTCAGCATGGCTACCATTTCCCCTGGACCTCCTGGGCAGAGCCCAGCCACAGTTCCCTGCTCCTGGAAGAGACTCTGCCCAGGGGCTTAATGTGGGGAGAGGCACCACCTACCTGCTGTCACTCTCAACAGCCCCACTCCCATTTCTGGACCCAGGCAGCCATGAGTGGAAGCAGCCTTTGTGTCGCTTGGTCGGAGGGGAGTTGGGGGGCTTGCAGTGGGGAGGTGAGGGGAGACCCAGTTTCCCAGAAGGAGTGCCCTCTGGTGAGAAGCTGCTCCTGCGGGGGCTGGAAGCAGCAATTCATTTGGGCTGGAACACAAGCACAGGTGCCTGGCCTATGGTTCCCCCCTCCTCCCCCCTTACCTGTCTCTGCAACCAGGTGCATGGAATCAAACCCCGGCTCGTAGTTCCTGGAGTGGAAGTGGAGGGTGAGGGTGAAGGGCTGTCCCCTCCGCACAACCAGCTGCCCGCCGCTTGTCTCAGCCGTGTGGTGCCCATGGGTATTCTCTGGGCCATGCCAGTCCACAGAGGCCAGCTGCAGCTCTGTGAGGGCACAGTGGAGAGTGAGGGGCCGTGGGGCAGAGCTGGGCTCCCTTCCCCACCACTGCCCTTCTGTCTGTGCCGAGCCTCCCTACCTCCAGCCATGCTGCTCCTGCTGCTGCCAGGCTCTTCTGGCGAATGCCTGCAGGCGGCATCTGGCAGGAGCCAAGGAGGCTCCAGGCGTGGCACTCGGGCATGGCCGATTCACCTTCCGGCTCCGTCACCAACTTGCTGGCACAGCAGCTCCCACCCAAGAGCTGCCTGGGCGTGGGCACAGTTCACACTTGCTGAAAAGGCACGTCAACACACACTGTGTGAGAGAGGAAGGTCAGGGATCCAGGGAGGTGGGGGGCACAATTGAGTGGTGTGTGCCCATCCTCCCTCCCTGCAGGTGGAGCAGCCTGGCAAGGAGTCTTTCTGCAAGTCCAGGGCATGGCTCCCTGTGGCCTTTGGGCCCTGGCCCCTGGAGCGGGCATGAACAGTCCCTGGGCCTCGGGAGCATTGAGAGATTTGGAGCCCCTCTTTGTGCTGGCGACACCTTGGCTTGCTTGGCCTTCCCCACCAGAGAGCCTGAGGTACTGGATCCACAAGCATCTGCCAGGCCCCGTGTCTCCCCCCCCCCAATGCTCCCCTGAAGGCAGCTTTAACCCACTTCCTCTGCTGCCCAAGGAAGGTAAGGCCCCGGCGGCCCCCACACGAGCTGGTCCTTCTGGCCCCTAGTGGTCCTGCCATCTTGAGGAAGGAACAGATCAAAACAAATGCAAGGGATAAAAGGGGGAGGGGGCATATCAGCATTTGAAAAAAAATGGAGCCTCATTTCCTGGCCACTCTCCCACCCCAATCAGAGTTGTTTCCAATGCCACCAGCCCCTTCCCACCACGAGCCCCTCAGACTAGCCTGGGGGTCCTTCCAAAGGGCCCCTCCATCCTGCATTCTCTGGCTCTCAACTCTACTCCATCTGCCTGCCCTCTCATCACTGCCCCCCACCAGAAGGAGGTCTTCTGGCAGGCCCCTCCAGAAAGCCTTCAGCCTCTCTGGGCAGTTTGAGGTCTCCCACAGCAGCCGGGCAGGATATTCTGAGCAGGAGCCTTTCCCAGCCAGGGAAGGGAAGTGGGGGTGAAGACCCTTCCCCCCTCAGCACAGCCAGAGACCATCATCGATGCCAGGCAGGGTGGGCTTTGCTCCCCGTTCCCATACAGAGGCTTGCCTTGCAAGGGTGGGTGGGGCTGTTCTGCTGAGAGCCCCTCCATCCCTTCTCTTTCGGCTGAGCTTTAGAAGCAGCTTCTGCTCCCCCAATGAGAAGCATTTCTGCTGGGGGGGGGTGAAGCCTTTGGAGAGGGGAGAAACACCCACACACCTGCCTTCTGCAGGAATTTTTGCACCTGGCCCACATTTCCCCCCTCCCAACACGTCTTTTCCAAACCCCAGATGAGCCCCCAGCCTCTTCTGTGCTGGGGGGGTGGGCAATGCTGGTGGAGCCCCTTTCTGGCACAGAGCGAGCCTTTTTCAGGGCTGCTACACATGGTGACCTCTTTATGGAGCTCCTTCCCAGGAGGGCTGTTAGTTCCAGAAGAACCAAGAAAAACAACCAGAAATAAATGACACAGCACGATCACTACACAGCATGGCCACAGCACACACCCCAGTTAAAGCCTGTCAAAACAACTCCAGTAAACCAGGAGACCCAGAGGCCCAAGAAGAAGAAAAACTGAGCCATCTTCAACAGGCAGTGCAAGGACTATAACAGCCACGATGTAGGACACACAGGCAAAGTTCATCCCTGAATGAAAACCAGCAGGCAGAAGATACGATGAACCCTCCTTAATCCCTCCATATGCATATGGACAGCCTCAGCCACATTATCACCCGGGAGGGGCGGGGGGAAGCATCCTAGACCAAACCAAATCCAAAAATGCCAGGGAATTCCTGGAAACGTTTCATTTAGTCAAATCAGTTATCAATAGATAACATTAGATAAACCAGATTTATACATCAAAGACAATAGAAAAGCTAAGAAGGAAACAAAGAAACAAAAAGAACATATCCTATCTAGTGGCCTGAATCCAGATAAGCAGGGATTAACACCAGACAAACAATATCTGAATAAAGAACCACCAAGAAGAAAGCTACACCCACCACTGGCACAGGCAGGGCAAGCTACTGAATATAAACAGGGAGCAAACCCTACACTCACACTGATGATGTTACCTAGTTGGGTCATGAAATGTCTGCAAGAAAACAACCAAGCTCAAAGAGCACCAACAATCCCACATTTTCAGACACCTCAGACCTAACAATGCAGACTCGAGGTTTGGGGTAAGGGGCTGCCCCAATGGGCATCACTGTGCACCTACTTCTGCTGGATGGTGTTTGCCATGGGCTGACCCATCCTTCTCCTTCCCACATAGAGTTTGGACTTCTCCCTCCACCTTCTCGAAACTCAAACAATAGTGCCAGATCCCCCACACTTCTGGTAACTAATGGTAACAGGTTAAAAGGTAACCCTACCTTCCCTGGATTGAGTCAAGGCCTCGAAAGTTCAGCAACTGGACGGCGTGGGCGTGAGTCTGCCTGGTGGCCTGGCCCTGGGGAAGAGCCACCGACCCATGTGCCCCGGCTCCTGGCTTGTGTTCCTTGGGCACAGCAGGGTCTCTGCTTGACTTTTGCCCCCTAGTCAGCAGTCCGGAGACAGCCGTGTGTCCCCGCTCGCAGTAGGCAAGCACAGGGGAGGGAGGGTCTGGGTCTGACTTGTCTCCTCCCATGTAGGTGCCACCCCTTCATTTGCTTCCATCCCACTGCCTGGTGGTGGCCCCTGGTGTGAGAACCAGAATCTGCCAGGCCAGAATTGAGCGCCAAAGCTCATTATGGGATACGATAGCGGTGGCTGTCCCCTTTGCCTATCCTCTGATGGAAGTATTTTCCATCAGAGGATAATTAGAACTGCAGAAAAAAACAATGGCTACCAACCTGCCTTCCATTGAGGACCTGTATCCTGCACGAGTCACAAAGAGGGCGGTGAAAATATCTACAGACCCCTCGCATCCTGGACATAAACTCTTTCAACTCCTACTCTCAAAACGATGCTATAGAGCACTGCACACCAGAACAGCTAAACACAAGAACAGTTCTTTCCCGAACGCCATCACTCTGCTGAACAAATAATTTCCTCAAACTAGTAACTAAGTCTGCATTATTATTAATCTTCTCACTGTTCCTATCACCCATCTCCTCCCACTTTTGACTGTATGACTGTAACCTTGTTGCTGGTATCCTCAAGATTTATTGACTGTTCTCTAATATTTGATTGCTTATTTGACAATCATTAAGTGTTGTACCTTATGATTCATGATGAATGTATCTTTTCTTTTATGTACACCGAGAGAGTATGCACCAAG
>JANHFM010007256.1:4247-15916 GCA_032468115.1 Grayia smithii
ACTCTTTATTTTAACTGGAAAAGTTGGGGGTCGTCTTATACGCCCAGTCATCTTATACGCCGGAATATACAGTATATTGAGTATATATTGAACAAATCTGTTCAGTAACATGAAAAAGTGTTTACTAATCTAATACAAGACTAATGTATGGCTTTTTATAAATAATTTTGTTTTGAAAATTTACAAGCTAAGATCCATAATTTGTATCACAGTGTGTTTGTTGCTCATAAGGTATTGTTTATTCTTTTAGTAAGCCTCCTTTTTATTAACAAATAGTCTTAGGAAAAATTCTGAACTTTGGTTGATCCCAGAAAGCACATTATCTCTGGATTCTTTTTCCACCAAGCCCACAGGGCTGTTTGTGGGGGGTTTTATGTGCCCACAAGTTGGTAGCAGACTGGCCCCCAATACATGTTAATATTGGAATGGGTTTGACATCATGATCAAAAGCGGTAATTTTGCATTTCCTGGGAAAGAAGTTGCTTCAAAGAAGGTGACCTGTGCAAAGCTTCAGATGTTTTTCTTGAAAATATCATAGTGTACAGCATCAACAAATCAGTTGTAATGTGCTTGATATGTAGACTACAGGACTCAAGTTTCAAGGGCTATATAAATGAGAATCTGTCTGCAATGAACTGCAACTTGATTGATTTTTAATACATGCCTTCTTCTAAATTCTTAAAAATGTCAATTTGCCACCTGATGACATACTGAGGTGTATATTTAATCATGGTATAATAGTTCCTTCTGTTGTCCTACAGAACACCAAGATTCATAAGATACTTCTACACATGTTCAAAAAATGTAGGAAAGAATTGTTTCTCGTTTCAATATATTGTACTTTAGGCAGGTTCACACAATGATAACCATGTGAGAAGTCTATGAATATTCAAGATTGACTATTGAATCTTGAACCCTTTACATGGACAAGCTTTTTATAGTGTAAAGTTGTTATATAGCCAATATCAGTTCAAAATCTATTTATTAAATTGATTTATTTTAAAGCACCAGATAAGGAAGAGCGAAGCATATATTTTCTATGGAACATACATGATGAGATTTGTCTAATCATGTATCAAAATATTCACTATATTATTGTATTGTCTATGTTACCTTAACAATTCATATGTGTTTAATTTGTAATTTAAAAAATCAGCCCAGTACTGAGGAAAAGAAAAAAAATAAAGTGTTAATTGAAACTTGTTAATGGTATCACAAAACATTAATAGAATCAGCAGAAATAAATTAATTCCAAATTCAATATCTTATATTTTACAATATAAGATAGTTTCCTAAAACATCTATAATTTCCTAAATATCTATAATTTCTGGAGGTCAATACTATTCATTCCGTTCAAACCATTACAAAATTAGATTTTGGTCAGACTTCATATAGCACTAAGAGAAAATGACCTAGTTTCACCCATTATACTAAATCATAGTTTATTTAACCAGGATTTACTGAATTTACAAAACTCGGCCATATTATAGCTTAGCATAATGCTTCAGTGGTTTGTTTGGTTTAGTTTGAGGCAGTGATGAAATGTAAAATTTGTTACTACTGGTTCTGTGTGCATGGTTTGGGGGGGGGTAATGTGATTGGGTGGGTGTAGCCATATTTTTTAAAAACTTTTTTAAAGCATTTTTTTACAACCTATTCAGATCGTCAGAGCCTTTTTTTTTTACTTTTAAAAGCATTTTCCTACAACCTATTTGGCCAAATAGGTTGTTTAAAAATGCTTTTAAAAGGTAAAAAAAGAGGCTCTGAGGATCACAGCTGAGCCACGCAATCGTGAGAGACACCCAGGTGGGTGGGCGGAGCCTCTCACCGCCATCGCTACTAGTTCTCCGAACCACCTGCCACAATCGCTACCGGATTGCCCGAACTGGTCCAAATCAGGAGCATTTCACTCCTGGTTTGAAGGTATTTTTTTAAAAAAATATAATTTAAAAATTTATAGGGATGCACAATTCTACATTTGTTACTGAATTCAGTTACTACAAAGGATAAGCTTCAGTTATCATTCTTGTTTGCTTCTGGGAAACAGCAAAAATATTGTTTTCGTTTTTCTGATACATATCTTTTGTCAGCATTTCTTTAATTCATATTTTTAAGCTTTAAAAAAATAACTACAATTTAAAGGAATAGGAAAAGTGAAGTCACAAGAATGAACTAAAAAGAATGGAAACTTTATTTTATTTGATTGTTAGGTTCCTGTTGAGAATAAATGACTTATCTCTTCTTGAAAACAATATGACTTTTGCAAATTGCAGAGCATAAATCCCAAGAAACAATTATTAAAATATCTTTGTTGCCTTTGATAGCACATAAGCAGCAAACTGAAGAGACATTATTGATTGCTATAAATTTCAGTAGGATGAATGTTATGAGCCATGTTGGTTGGGAAATCTAGGATTTGCCATCTGAACTTTATAGTGCAGGGCTCAAAGATGAGTGAGGAACACGTTACAGATGAAAAACTTTTTAAACTCACAAATGTTTGAGCATTTCAAGGTTTCAAGTACCCTGTTTCCCTGAAAAATAAGACCCACTCTGAAAATAAGCCCAGCCTGATTTTTTGGGGGGTGGGCCTAATATAAGCCCTACCCCAAAAATAAATCCAAGGGGATGGGCATGGCCAGCACAAGAGGTGGCGAGTGCACGGTGGCCGACAGTGGCCGGCAGCAGCTGCAGCCCACCAGCCCCTTGGCGCAGCACAAATAAGTCCAAGCATGCAGGCAGAGGTGGGAGGGTAGGCAGGTGATCCAGATGTACTGTGTGGCTACCTGGCTCACCGGATACTCGTGGGAGGCTTGCTTGGCAGCACCGGCAGCAAGCAGAAGCAGAGGCATGTGGGGGAGACAGGTGATACAGATGGCTGCCTGGCTCACAGAAGCTCGTGGGAGGCTTGTACAGCGGCACTGGCAGGAGGTGGAGGCGGAGGCAGAGGCAGGTGATCCTGACACCCTTACCCGGCAAGCTGAGAGATTGTGGGACTGAGTGTGCAGTGTGTTAGGATCACTGCCTCCCCCCTGTGCCGCTGCCTCTGCCTGGCTCCACAGTACACTTTTTGCCCAGAGGGAGACAAAGCTTCATCTGCTTGCAAATAGGGCACATTGAAACAGCTAATCATTCTGTTTCAAAGGGTCCCATTTGGAAGCAGGCAAAGCTTCCAGTCTCTGTCTTTTTTCTGGGCGAAAAGTGTTTGGGCGCCTATGGGGTGCTTGGGAACAGAGAAATCACTCCGTTCCCAAGCACCCCATAGGTACCCAAACACTTTTCGCCCAGAGGGAGACAGAGCTTCATCTGCTTCAAATGGGGCACTTTGAAACGGAGCTAATCGCTCCGTTTCAAAGCTCCCCATTTGCAAACAGACAAAGCATCCATTCTCCATCATTTCTCCTTCTGGGCGAAAAGTGTGTCTGCCTTGAGAAGCCCTGTAAGCCACTGTGGCCGTGGGCAAGCAGATAGTGGAAGGGAGAGTGGGCGTTCACAAAATAAGACATCCCCTGAAAATAAGATATCATGAGGCTTTTGGTCCCAAAAAAATATAAGACCTGGTCTTATTTTCGGGGAAACATAGTAGTTCAGTTGATCACTGTTTGGTTTTCTGACATATGATAGAATAGTAATCAATCTTTTTCTTAAAAATGTCCCTTTATCATCCTGAGCCCATTTTACTATTACTCCTTTTGTAATTATTCAGTACCATTATTTCTAGGAACCATTGGGAGGTGATTTGAGACAAAAGATTGATGAATATAAACTTGTGATGCCTGGTAGCTATTTGGCTGTGATTGATGTGATAATGGCACTTTATTCTGACATTTGATTATGTTACCATAATTCTGAAAATGTCATGCTTATTACCAAGAATTAAATGTCAACAGTTTCAGCTGCATAAATCTGTAATGATCAGGAATGGCAAAAAAGTAAATGCCTAATTTTTAGCCTTCATTCATCGCTTAGTGACTTTTTTTTTTTCTCTTGATGCGCTTGGAAAAATCATCTCAGTTTCCTTTCTGGGATAAGTCAGTGACAGAGATAAATTCTGACAGCTTCCCTCAATTTCCTGCACCTCTTTGTTACAGCTACAGTATCCTACAGTTCAACAACTATTTTAAAAAACACCCAAAAAACATCTGGTAACAGTTTTTTCACTGGCTATCTTTCAAAGTCTAAACTAAAAAATTAAAAGGGTAGCCCTTGTCCATATCAAAGTTATCCATCTTTGCTGAGAGCTAAAATGGACCCCAAACATACTATGACTCAATATGTTGAATGAACCCACCTTATTTAATTTAAAATACTGGATCAGTTAGACTGCTTAAATACAGTTATTTAGTTATGTTTAGTATATTATGAAATGAATATCATAATGTAGTTTAGTTGATTTTGATTTTGGCTTATGCGACTCTAACCAATGTGGCTTATTCAACAAATAATTTAAAGCAAGCCATGGTTCATGTAAGTCTAAGTTGAAATCCAGGCATCTTTATATTAAAATTCAAGTATTTCTTTAGTAGCACTGTATGAAATTATTTTTTCAAAAGTCAGTTTTGACTCCTGCCACAGTCCGGGACAAATCTCTGCCCTTTTCTTTGTTAGAAATAATTTGCTGTGCCTTTTCCTTAAAGATGAGAAGCTGAAGATCACCCAAAACCTAGATGGCTTGTGTCTAAGGCAGGACTAGAATTCATAGTCTCCTGGTTTCAAGCCTAATGCCATAACCACCACCCCAAACTGTCTCTTGCTTTATGCAATATACTTTTCTTTCCAAAAATGTAGTCCCATAAAACTCATAATGCTTTTAAAATGTAACAATGGTTTCCTTACCCCAGAAAAGAGCATTTTCTAAGAAAATAATCTATATGAATTATTTTCATAAGGCATAATCTGAAATTTTCTTTCACTTAATTATCTGGCTTGTTTCAGAGCATTTCATAGTAGTATCATTTATTGCCAAAATACACATTATTCTTAAAATCTGGATTTCACAGTAAAATAATAGTTGAAAGAAGCAGTGATAAGCCACTTTCCTGCTATTGCCAAAATCATTAAATGGAAATGTTTAAGAAGCCACCAAAATTTAACTTGACAAGAGGGAAACTATAGCCAACTATCCCTACCATGAATGGCCATAGTAAAAAATAGTCACAATGACTGTGTAATATTTAAACCAATTTAAATTATATTGAGAAAGGATAGAACAGATACTGTGAAGTATTCAATTAGCATTTGCAACTAGACTGTAAACTGAGAAACCACACATGTACTTCATTTTCCCCATTACAATAGCTTTCTTTGATTACTGTAAAATTTCAGTAATGATTTCAAAATTGGAGTTTTTCATATGAATTTGCAAAGACAAATTTTACTGGGTCTTCATTTTCATCTTTGATAATTTTCCTGAGTTAAATATTTTGAATTAATGCCCCCATCAGACATAATTTGTATAAGTTATGGCTAATAAGGAATAAGTCGATTGTGATCACAAATCATAGTAAGCCGTAAGCTAAACTATGGTTTACAAACCACAGAGGCTGAATTTAATTGATATAATTTTGATTAATAATATAATTTTGCCCAAACAACTATCACTCTGCTAAACAGCTAACTCCCACAGCATTTATGCCTAGATGTTTACTCATATAGTAGGCTGTATTGCTATTATCCTTGTCATCTTATCATCTTTCTCACCTCTCATCTTTCCTACTACCTTCTCCTATTGGTGTATTATGATGATAAATCATCATAATTGTTTGCATCTTATGATTTATGATGGTATCTTATGATTTATGACTTATCTTTTTGTTGTTCGTATCTACACTGAGAACTTAGAGACCAGAGACAAATTTCTTATGTGTCTAATTACACGTGGTCAATAAAAATTTCTATTCTATTCTATTCTATTCTATTCTATTCTATTCTATTCTATTCTATTCTATTCTTATATATGTTGTATATGGGATCTTCAGTCTACAAAGGTTACTCATATTAATCCCCCAATTCCTAAACTTTTGCTTCTGTGTACATTGCAGATTTTGAAATAGAACTGTTGCAGTCTTATAATTTAAATGGTTTTAATTTAACTGTCTTAATTAATTCTCAGTTAAGGGAGGATTTGAATGCATTTCCCTCTAAAACAGGGGTGTCAAACACAATTTCATTGAGGGCCGCCTCAGGGTTGTGTTTGACCTCGGGGGGGGCAAGATGTGTGGCCAAGGTGGGCGTGGCCAGCTTAATGCCACTCGTGTCAGGAGTGCCTGTAGAGGCCCAAGTGCTCTGCCAGCAAAAATGGGCTCCTGAACTCAGTTTTCGGCTGTGACGGCCTCCTGCAATCCTCTGCCAGCAAAAACAGAGGCAGCCCTCCCGAGCTCCTTTTTGCTGGCAAAGGCACTGCAGGCTGGTTCTTCACTGTTTCTAGGGCGGCCCTGCGGGCCAGATCTAAAATCTCGGTGGGGCAGCTCCTGGACTGTGACACCCTGCTCTAAAACAGGGGTCACCAACCTTTCGGACCTCAGGGACCACTAAATTCATAATTTTAAATCCCGTGGACCACTAATATGAATTTTTAAAAAGATAATTAGTATTTAGTGCAATATAAAAAGGCAAATAATTTTTCTGCGGACCACCAGAATTTTCTCATGGACCACCGGTTGGTGACTGCTGCTCTAAAACATGTCCTTAATAGACCTTTATTTGCTGTTTGTCTTAATTCAGTGTAATAAGTATGAATAAACACATACTTGTTTTAACAGTAAAGATGTTATCTGTTACAGCTGTTGTTAGGAAAAAAAACATTGTAAATTTTATGTAGATGGCTTGTTATAGGTACTAAAAATGGTAGTGGTTCCTAAGAAAAATAAAGGGATATTTATTACCATAGATCTTTCAAACTTCATGATATGATACTGTAGTGTATATTCTCAAACAAGCATAAGTAATGGATCTTCAAGTATTTATTTACGAAGTGATGCGAACTGTTAAGTTTGTCCAATTTTTCATGTTTCAGCTCTGTTTCTATTTAAGGAGCGCTAAAAATGGTATCTTTTATAGGGAAATGCTTATCTCTTCACATTTATACTCCCAAGATATGGTTTGATAATATTGTGAAGACCTTCTTTAATCAAAATAATATATACCCTGCTAGCTCTTGAAGCATTGCAGAAATATTTTTCTTTTCATTCAGTTGTGTCTGATTCTTGGCGATTGCCTGGACAAGTTCCTGCAGTTTTCTTGGCAAGATTTTTCAGAAGTGGTTGGCCATTGCCTCCTTCCTAGAACTGAGAGAGAGTGATTAGCTCAAGATCACCCAGATGGCTTTGTGCCTAAGACAAGACTAGAACTCTTCATCCTTAACCACGATACTAAACTGGCTTTCTGGAGGAAATATTCCTGAATAAATCAAACGAAATAGCAATAGGCATACTTCAGCTACTCGATCTAATTCTATAATGCATCTACAGCAGCAGTGGTGTTGTCATGGTGTTGTCACTTTTTTCCCCTTGGCTAAACCGGGCATCTGCGTGGCCAGCACATGACACATCTGGCCCACAGGCCGCGAGTTTGACAGCCCTGATCTATAGTGTTAAAAGTGATGTTCAAGTGCTTCTATCAGTTAACTAAGTATTAGGGCTAAAGTAAGTAAGTTTTGCATTGTGCCTTAATATGTAATTATATTAGTATAAAATGCCTAACTGCAAAGCAGTTGTGAAAACAGCTTTTTGAGTACCAAAAGACAGAGGCAAGTCAGAAGCTGTTTGCAATCATCTGCCAGCTGTGCTGAACATCAGCAATGACCTTTGTTAAACATTGAAACTGAATGGACATCAGTGTAAAGGCATTCATTCTGGCAAAAGAAAGCAAAGGTAGTAGCAGTAGTAATAGGCATCTTGGGTGCAATCCCAAAACAACTGGAGCACCACTTGAACGTGTTCAGCAAAGACAAATTCACCATCAGTCAATTGTAAAAGGCAGCTTTACTTGGAATAGCTTACATCCAGTGATGATACCTCTAACACCAGCAAAAATCAACATCTGCCTAGCCTAGGTCCTTGGGAAAGACTCAATAGATTGATAAAAATGCCAAATCTGGTCTGGCTGTGTCCTACAAAACATAATTGCAAAAGGCAGCTTTACTTGAAACAGCTTACATTCTATAATAGTATCTTTAACACAAGATGTCAAACATCTTCTTATCTCAGGACCCTGGGAAGGGCTCAAGAGGTGGATAAAAATGGGCTCAAGAGGTGGATAAAAATGCCAAATCCAGTCTAAACATTTGACTGTGCAACAAACCATAGTAATAATAGAATTAATTCCTTGGATTGTCTCATTGATCCTTGGGGATCAATATTGACCATTTTAGAGAACCATGATTTACAGTAATATTAGATGCCATGTTGAAACTACACAAGACATTGGTTAGCCAAGAACACCAGTTCCTCACATCTTGCATCCATTTTGTTGATTCAAATCATATAAATGTCAGTGTTTAGAACACATAATAATGAGGCCAGATTTCTTAATCTGTTATCCTCTACATGTTGAGTAGTGCCAAACAAAGAAATTATCTTGTATTTTTTCCCCTACAGCACTGGGCATCTCATTTAATTGCAGATAATTTGTTGGAAGAATTATAAAACAATTCACGTACATACCCAGTCTCTGTGTGATTATCATCATTCTGCTATCCACAATGTTTTAGTTAAATCCCAGAGGAAGATACTATGGACAGTTATCCCATAAGATATTATATTGTGTGGTACAGCTTCATTGCAAAGAAGCTCTGCTCTAGAAACATTGAAGATTTTTTTTCCTTCCCACGGAGAAATGTGAAGAAACCGCATCTTTTGTTCCGCACAAATTTGGCCATGATTTCAAGCAGTCATTTGTATTAATTTTTTGCCTCTCGATGCATGAAATCAGCCACTTTATATCTGACAACAGAGATAGAGAATTTTACTCTTTCTTCAACACTACTTCTAATGCAAAACTTTTTAATTACACGTTCAACCACGAAAAATATTGTGTACAACAATACAAAAGTATTGTAGAAATAAGTTGGATACCCTGATGCAAAAACTGTCCCTTTAATTAGGTGACTCCTAAAATATAATCTAAACCAGGGGTATCAAACTCACATTGTCACAGTGGTGTCACAAATAGGGACTTTTCCCCCCTTTGCTAAACCAGGGCGTGAGCGTTGCCAGCGCGTGATGCTTCACGAAATGAAGCTTGGCTGCCACCACATCCCAGTCTCAACCCTTCCATCATTAATTCTAACAGCCTTCATTGATGGTACAAGATATTTGCAGGCCTTACAGCTACTGTACCCTCCAGGATCTCTCAGCATGAGAACTTGGGGAATTGTCTTAGAGTAGCAGATTAGGGATACAGATATATTGTGCTTTTCCAACTCGAGTGGCAGGAAAATGCTGCATGATTTTCTGGGAACACTAGTAGAGGGGAGTTGGAAGCTCAGCAGCCTGGCCAGCGGTGAAATCCACTTACTTTCATGACTGGTTTGGGTGTGTTCCTGCGCAGGAGCACACGCCCACGCCTCTTCTGTGCATGCGCAAAACCTGTGCATGCGCAGATGGTTAAAAACAAGGACATAATGAGGTCCCAGCAGGTAGGCAGAGCGTCCCGCCACCAGCGCTACGGTTCAGTGAGTGGCTAGAACCGGGGGGATTTCACCACTGAGCCTGGCCCTTGGATCCCCTTCAGTTCACAAGGGAAGGACAAACTCATTGTGTGATGACTACCAGTTCTTTCACCTGTCCAGACAAACCTTCTCTCACTTGAGGCATGGGCTGCCATTTTGCTTTTCTGCACATATAACTCCCCAGGATAAGAAGTCCTTTCTCAGGCCAAGAAATGAAGTAATTGGGGCAGAATGGGGAAAGGCATAGCTTTCTGGATCTTAAAAAAAACAAAAAACAACCAGCTCATACATACCGGATGAATCAATTAATACTTCAGGCTGGATCACTGAGCATTTATTAAAGCTGAGGGAAATTTCAAGGGAAAGTTACACCGGTTACTCTCTGTAAGGTAATATCAGTAGTTATACACAAAGCAGCTAGTGACTGCGATTATCTAGGCAAATGCATAAAGCATTACACAACTGTAATTCAAATTAGTTTTCTTCCAATATACAAAGTTAGGTTTACATTATTTAAACCAAACATAAAATTCCTCAGAACTGATGTCATCAAGGATTTTAACAGTAATTGCAGGAAACAGAATTTGTAAGTTGTGGAAATATATAGATCTATATCAAGCTAATGTTTGAAAAAAGATAAGGAGATAGTGACTAAGGGAAGGCTAATATTTCAGACTTGTGGAAATCGATAGAAACCAATCCAAAACTTAATCTGAGTAAGCATATTTGAAGAAAATATCTCCCAAGTTTAAGGAACATTTAATTCATTGACTGAACTATGGCTACACATGCATTGCTGTTGGTCACTCTGTTTTGAAGTTAACTTTAGAACAATAATGAAAAATAAACAAGCAAACCTGATTTTTGTACTTTGAAATCTTTAGCCGTTCTGGGAGAGGAAACCTAGTGTTCTCTAGAGAGTAAGCATAAAATAATAGTGAGGGAATATATTAAATCCATGCAGTCATATCTAAGGTCTGGCTCCATATTTTGTTTTCAAAACTAGTAACTTAAAACATTATTGTATGTTTTGGGCAACTGTTATAGAAACACTAATGTTATATGTAGACATGGGTATATAAAAGATCAAGTACTGCTACTGCCAGATAAAATTTTAAGGTCACATCTTATTTAATGAGAATGTTTTTAAGGGTCCTTGTACAGTTGGAATAGGGATCAATTTTTTTATACCATGTCCTAAGAAAAAAAATGCCCATGTATATATATAATAGTTTTTTATTTATTTGTATACTGTCTTTATTATATTTAAAAATAACTTAAGGCAGTGAACATATCCAACATACCTTCCTCCTCTTATTTTCACCACTGTGAAAATAGCCCTGTGAGATGGGTTGGACTGAGGGAGAATGACTGGCCCAAAGTTACCCATCTGTCTTTCATGGCTAAAATGGGATTTGAACTCACAGTGTTCCTTTTTCTAGCCCCATGCCTTAACCACTAGATCAAACTTGCTTTCAAAGAAATAAATAATCAAACAAAAAGGTGTTGAGTTGGTAGCTTGAAATGAAAAAGCCATTACTGGATGCAACTGAAACGCCACATCAGGCATATTTGAGTCCCATGGAGGTCCAGAAACCATCTAATTCAATGAAGCCTATTATATGGCATGATCATTCCATTGGCTATTAGAATTTGGGTCTGAGAAAGAATGGATACATATCATAGAATGGCAAATATGGCCAGGTTATTTGTGAGATGGCCTCTTTTTGAGATTGTAATCTGCTTGTTCCATTAAGCTAGATAGAGTGGAAATGTACTTAAGGAATAGAGTAGAGCAGGGGTGAAATGCTACCGGATCGCACCGGATCGCGCAATCCGGTAGCGGATACCGAGGCTGGTTCGGCGATCCGGTAGCGATCGCCAGCTGGCCACGCCTACCAACCTCCACACCCGAGGGACCCACTCCCAGCACACCGCCGTTCCCACCCTGCGCAGTGCCACCTGCAGACAGGCCAAGGGAGCGCGCGTGTGCCCAGC
>JANHFM010007257.1:0-33822 GCA_032468115.1 Grayia smithii
GAACCAGCACTAATTGCAAGCAGCTGGACTTAAGTGGAGACACTTAGCCAGTGCATTAGCAATCTGCGCCACCAAAGCTCTTGAATGAAGATTGGACACTAGGGAACTGGTAGAAACTAATAATTACATTTAAAGAATAAGAACACTTAAATTTGACTTCTAATACAGAATGGAGCAAAATACATTTGACATATTGAAATATATTTTTGAACAATGATCCAAAAGTTAATTTTAAGAGTGCCTGTTTCTATAAACAGACTGCATTAAAAGATGTTATGGAAGAGGAACAAGTTTTACCAGATAAGACAGATTGATCGGAAAAGTGAATTTAAAACTAGCAAGCTCAAGAATGTATGGAAAAAGATGTTACAATGAATAAAGTGACTGATGTCTTAATAATTAAAACTAATATACAAATAACAAACCAAGAGAGAAATCTGGATAATTTTCCTATAAAGGATTTGCGAAAGTTTTGAAGAATTTCGTGAGAAGGAACAAAGTAAAAATGAAACAAAATGACATTTCAGGGCATTATTTAAATGCATTAAAGGTCAAGATTATTAAAAGCAAAATAAAGAAATATAAAGTTGGTTAAAATAGATATGTTATTATTTCTGGTAATCCTTGTGGATGTTAGCTGATCAGGGCTGAAATGACAAGGTTTAAAAATTTGTTTATAGATTAAAACATGAGACATGGGAAAAAGAGATAATTTGTTATATTGTTCATACTTGTGATGAGTGGAAAATTTATATATTTCTTATTCCATTTTTTTCTTTTCTATTTTTCTTTTCTGCACTTTCTATTTTTTCTTCTTTTTCAGTTTGTATTCTTTTTTATCATTGTAATTATATTTTTTTAATAAAATCGCTATCCAAAAAATCCCAAAGTAATTCAGCTATTTTATTTTCAGTACCCATGTTCTGCTTCTCAAGGCATTCATCAGGGATTTGAAATTATTGTTTTGGATTCATAATAGATTTGGATTCATTTCATCAACCCAATATTTTTGTAACATCATCATCTTCCTCCTCTAGATTTATATCCTGACTTTCATCCAAGAACTTAAGGCAGCTTTAAAAGAGGTTTCCTTCATTCTATTCCCACAGCATATGTTGTGAAAATGGCTGGCCTAAAATCATTCTGTGAGTCCACAGCTAAGAATGAGTTTGAAACTGCGTGTCTTTGTCCTAGTCCAACACCTTAACTACAAGACTACACTTTACAGGAACATTTGATTCATGATTTGGTTATCAAAGTTCCATTTGAGAATGAACAGCAAAATAAATATTGCAATGTTTAATAAATTAATTTCACAAATCTTTGTCCCCTCACAGGAAAAGTGAATCCTACTCAGTGTGAGGCCATAACTATGGTGGCAGCACAGGTGATGGGAAATCATACTGCTGTTACAGTAGGAGGCAGTAGCGGTCATTTTGAATTGAATGTCTTTAAGCCTATGATTGTAAGTTTGCTAAAATTATAATATAATTGATTGACATAATTTCACTATCTTTTAAAGAATTGTAATATCTAATGCTAGATAGATGCATTGGTGGGAGTTGCCTTCTGTACATAAGTTCATTTCAATTTTTGGTCCTAAATTTGATTTCATGCATTACACTACACACATACAAGTAGTCTTTGACTTGTGACCACAATTGAGCCCAAAATTTCTTTTGTTAAGTGAGATAGTTACCCCATTTTACAACCTTTCTTGCCACAGTTAAGTGAATCACTTGCAGTTAAGTTAGTAACACGGTTATTAAGTGACTGGTTTCCCCATTGACTTTGCTTGTCAAAAGGTGATCTCACGACTGCAGACTGTCATAAATATGAGTCACTTAGAATTTTAAACATATGACCACGGGAATGCTGCAGTGGTGGCAAGTGTAATAAACAGTCATAAGTCTTTTTTTTTCAGTGTTGTAACTTCGAATTATTACTAAATGAACTATTGTAAGTCAAGATCTAGCCGAATACACACAAACAACTTCACCACAATATTACTGAGTGCAAGAAAAGCCCCAATGTTTTTGATGCTGTTCAGGAAGTTTACCAAGTAGAAAAGATTATTAGCTTCTCTTTTACTCTTGTGCTGTTTGGCTCCTTATTCCTTTAGCAGTAAGAAATCTATAATCTTTAGTTAAGGCATACCTGGGGATACCTCATTGCCTTTCTTTCCTTAGCAATCCAGGTTCAATTTGATGGCTTTCTGTTACTGGCTTATATTTGTTCAATGACTTATAGGAATACAGGTAGTTCTTGACTTATAACTATTTGTTTAGTAATCATATATATACCATTAGTATTTCAAAATATATGAACATTCCTCCCCCCCAAATCTGAAAATATCGAATTATAGGATTAGAAGGGACCTTGGGCATGTTTTAATTCAGCCTTCTACCCAAGGCAGGAGTCCCAAATCATCTTGAACAAATGTTTGTCCAAACGTTTCTTGAAAACATCCAGCAATAAAGTATCCACAACACTAGGAAGCAAGATCTTGACATTATTCCTCTGCTGATGCACCCCAGGACTGCTTTAAATTTTACTATATTTTTATCCTGTATCTGTACATCTGTTCTTTTCCTGATTAAGTATGGGATCTTGCTTTTCTTTCCACTAAACTGCATCTCGCTGTATAGGGCCCAATGCTCAAGTGTACTAAAATCCTTCTGAATGTTGAGTCTGTTGTTCAAAGGGCTTTCTGAAATATGTGTCATCTGCAAATTTGATGAGGACTCCTTCAATTCGCTTATCTAGATTATTTATGAAGATGTTAAAGAGCATTGGGCCAAGTCAGAACCTTGTGGAACCCACTGCATACAGCTCCATGTAAATGTAATTCTATTGAGGACCACAAACTGAGTGTAATTGGTTTTATCAAGAAGTATCAAATGCCTTCTTTTGGGCCTGTTATTCTATCATATAAATATTTATCTTTGATGTTCTGTTGTAATTATGGTTAATCAATGTACCAGTGAACAATTTTTTGTTAAATTATTATTTTTAATTTATTTAGATTAGAAATGTGCTACATTCTGCACAGCTCTTAGGAGATGCCTGTGTCTCTTTCACTGAAAATTGTGTAATTGGAATAGAAGCGAATAGAGAGAGGATAAATAAGTTAATGAATGAGTCATTGATGTTGGTGACTGCCCTTAATCCCCACATTGGTAAGTATCTAATAAATATGAAAAATGTCATGAAACATCACATGACAGCAATGTGATATGGCGAGTTTCACACCCAGAGTATTAATGTCCTAGAGTGCTTGATGGTTCTGCTTCATTAAACCATTTTTCCAATCAGTCTCCATGTTTCCAATGTCTTTTTCTCTTGGAACCTGGAACTGAACCAGATGGATATTTCTTCCAACACTTCCTTCCAGCTGTAATGCTCAACTGCAGATTTTATTTCTTGTACTGTATACAATCATGATTCATTTGTGTGTGTGTGTGTGTGTGTAAGCACGTGGATATGCATGTATGGACACAGTTGCATGCAAATGTGTCTTGAAAACTACTACTCTTGTAAATATTCTAAGAAAAAATAGGCAATATTCTTGGGATTTTTTGGAAATGCAAATAACAGTCAAATTTATTTTCTTTCTAATGAAGTTGTAATGTCCCTTAATAAGTGGGAAACAAAAGAGTTAACTCAATCTCTTCATCAGGGAAACATGACTCTAGGACACTGCAATTATCATAAGTACATGTCAATTGCAGAATGTCCAAATTTTGATCATGTGATAATGGGGATGCTACAACAGTTGTAAATGTGTAAAATGGTCATAAATCACTTGTTTCAGTGCCGTTATAATGTCAAACGGTCTTTAAATGCATGATTGTAAGTCTACTGCTTCAGTGTGACCACCAATTTGCCATTTAAGGCTGATACAAGCTGTGATTCAGGAAAAGCTATTTAGCACTGATGTAAAATTATTAACATTACATTTATTTTACACTGGAACTAGCTCACTTAAATTATTGGTCTTCAGTATGCAACTGCAACTTTCATTATCTTGATTCAGTTTATGGGTTGCTACTTGCAAAAGTACTATACATTTGTGTGAGCTGAACCTTTTTGATAGTACAATTTCTAGTTGATTGCCTTGGGTGACTTGCCACTGAAGTTGTTTCTTAGTGGTCCAAAATACAGAATCAACCTTACATTACATATTTTTCCTTTGTTAGGTTATGACAAAGCAGCTAAGATTGCCAAAACTGCACATAAAGAAGGGACGACGTTAAAAGCAGCTGCTATCAAACTTGGATTTCTTACAGCAGAACAATTTGATCAATGGGTAAAGCCAGAAAATATGCTGGGTCCTAAGTGATGCTACTGTGTGTGATAAAACAGAAAAAATAAATTATATAAATCAAAAGTTTTGTTGTCCAAAACTTATTCATGGTTGTGTTTGTATTCCTAAAATTAACAACACAAAAAATAATATGCTACTGTAAAAAAATGCATTAGAAACAGATGAAACAATTCAGGAAAAGTCTGCTTAATTTTCTACATTGTCAGATAGATTGGAATCAAGACACACAACAAGAATAACAATTATATTCAAATCAGATTGTTCCATTCTGACAAGACAGCATATATATTAAGAAATGGATATTTCTCATCTAAAGTAAATGTTTTATGCTTGTTATAGTTGCAGTTAGATTTTATTATATTTTGCAGATATTTTAGTTTTTTCTTTCCAGATAAAACAGTGATAAAATGTTCAATAAATTAAAGAATTATTCTCTTACGCAAAAACAATCCATTTGTTTTGATAATTTATATTGGTTACTATGATATTTCTATCAGTTAAGATAAATTAATTTACATGTAATTTTTTTCAAGACATATGAAGTAGCTATTTTCTTTAAAATATTTATGTATTAATATGACTTACATGCTGCTTTCATTTATTTATTTTTATTGATTTAAGAAAATATATATGGCCACCCAATTTATTCAGTGACTCCAGGCAGCTTACAAGTATAAAAGCTCAATACGAAAACAAAAAGAAATAAGGCCCCCATCTCCCTGGTCACAACAATTTAATAAAACATAAGATGGGTTCCATCCCATTCTGAGGTCCTCAGGATCATTGGCAAAACCATGTTTCAGCACCTTGCAAAAGAATATCGAAGTGGGGAGCAGTCTTATCTCCAAGGTAATAATGTTCAACAAAGAGGGAGCCATCACCGAGAAGGCGATTCTACTTGGTCCTACTAAATGGACCTTCTTAGGAAAGGGAATCCCTAGCATTCCCTGCGTACCTGCTATGGTGGATCAGGAAGATTATAATAAGTTTACACAATTCAATTCAGTTCAATAGAAGACAATGCAAACTTAAATAACAAATATCAAACAAATATGTAAACATCTAAATAACCCAATACAGCAGTTTCCATTCCATTACTAACAAAAACATCCTTCAGTGGAGAGTTCCTTCAGTCTCCAAAGGCTTACCAAAAGCAACTGGTAAGCCAAGTGGGAAGCTTCTCTTGCACATGACTTCCATCTGCTCTTCTAGCAGAAGCCATGAATCTAGATACCCATAATAAAATATTGTGCATCCATTGACAGCCACAGCTTGTAGTATGGAGAAGTTTACAAAACATAGCAATTTTTAATGGATATAGAATTTTTAAATTGCCTAATAGGTAGTAAGCCAGAATGCTTTCCGCATTTAAAGTAATGCTTTCCGCAGAATAAAGTAAGCCAGAATGCCTTCCGCATTTAAAGATGAGCATGGAGAGCTATTGAAAATAAAAGTCTTTGTACAACTGGCAATATAACAAGAAATGGATTGTGGTTTCTATTGCAGCCCCTTACAATGCACGTAGCAAGTTCCAATTACCTTCATTGCATTCCATGCTTTATATTCCATTCCATTCTATTCTATCTCATTGCTTCAATAAAAAGTCATATCTTCCAAATCAACTTGGGGAAGCATATTCCATAGAATAGGGGCAGTCACAAGATCCCACTAGATGAGAAGATTTCAGGGAAGAGATCTGGAGTATGCTTATTCTAGTGGGAGAGGCAGATTCTTAGGAAGAGGGGTGCCAGCAAATAACCCAGTCCTATGCCCTGTATGGCTTTAAAGCACTTTTAATTGCACCATTTTTTATAGAGGGACGATCAAGAGCATCCTGGTTTGGAAGCATTACTGCTTTGAACAGGAAGGCAGTGCAGTTGTGAGGAATACAGTTCCTCATGACTGCAGTTACTGGCAGTTCACTTCCATCTATCCAGGATATAGCATTTAGGTGATGCTTGACCAGAGTCCTCAGTATTGTTTGGAACACTACACATTCTCTTCAGAACCTGTTTCCTTGTTATCTTCTGGGAGGCGGCTTCATGGTATCTGAACCAGAATACATTCGGTACTATTTGTTCCATATGGTATCGACCTTGTGAACTCTCAAGCTCCCTCTTTCTGATATATATTCAAGATGGACAGAGATCTATATGTATACAGTAGTGGCCAAACTGTAAAAACCTTTTGGGAAAAGCATATTTTCTAAAACTAGCTAATAACACTTTTTTTTAATAGTACAATAAAATTATGTATCAATGGAAAGTTAATCATGAATGTAATGCAATAACTTTTATGAAGGATTTGCTGTTAGAATAGCAGTTATAGTATAAAGAAGGAAAGGGAAACACAGAAAAAACAAGATATTAAAAAATTATCACGTCAGTTTAATACTTAGTTGGATAACCTTTAGCATGAATTACAGCCATACAACATCTTCCCATGGAGTGAACCAAGTCTTTTAGCTCTGCAGCTGTTACGATGTGAAACCAAGATCGAATGATGGCTTCTATTTTTATTGCTGGGTTGCTTCTAACAAGTTTCTTTAGTTGGTTCCATAGATTTTCAATTAGGTTAAGGTCTGGGCTATTCTCAGGCCATTTCAGCAGTGGAATATGATTATCTTGAAACTCCAAAAAAAAGTGGTGTTACACACATACAGGTTTGTGTGTGTGTGTGTGTGTGTGTGTGTGAAAGAGATGATAGATAGATAGAACCTTTATTGTCATTTTTTTATTGTGCGCACTGAAGTCGGGTCCATTTCCTTTAGGTAAGAGTGAACTTAATTCTGTCAGAACTTGACAACAGTCATTTTGCCATCAGTGTTATGTAGAAATCCAGTGTCATCTAGAAGGACAGCTTGACAACTGTACCCAGAACATGTCTACCTAACAAAAACTAACTAATCCCTCAAATCAGTAACATCTTGTTTGGTTTCAATTTATTCTTTCAAATTCAGGTCTTCCATATTCAGCCCTAAAGCTAATAACCTGGAAATATCGAATCCCAAGCTCCAAAAAAGGAGATTTACAAGATTTGTAAGTAATTTCAAAGCTGCAAAAGATCTTTCCATTGATTTCACGTTGATATTAAATAACATGGAAGGCAAGAAGAAATTAGAATCAGTATCTTTATTGTAGTCAATGACAAGTCTAGCAAGTTGAAATATTACTAATTGCAGAATAATTTCCAAGAGATCAAACAGAAATTCCTACAATTATATACTTGTAACACAAAGAAAATGGGTCGATCAGAATGCAAGTCCAATTTACCACCCCATGAATGAATAGCACTGTCTTATGTGTCTCACAGTATAGTAATTCTTTTAGTGTTTTTGTCTATCTACATGCCAAATTCTGGTCTAAATCTATACAGAAAAGGATAAAGACAAATGTTACAGTCACTCAAACTGCAGTCCCAGTTGGCTAAATTCAGAACATTGGACCCTGGCTGTTAGTTGATAGCATCACCATCTTCTTTAGATCAGCAGGACATTCTGTTTTGAAGAATCTGTAGGATAAAATACTTAGAGGCACTTACAAGGTAATCAGGATAAGGATCCAATATAAAAACAATGATGTGAATAAATCTAATACTATCAACATTACCTACTACCATCAAGGAATTTGCAAAAAAAAAAAAAAGATTCAGAGACATATTAGAAGACATTGACGTGGATAACTTTGGTATGGCATCACTCAAAGTAGCAATAAGCAAACATAGCAAATTCTGGGTATATGGTAGTTTTGACTGTATTATTAAAAACTGCAGACAATATCCAGATATCAAGATCCACTGAAGGCTGGGTCATCTATTAGACAGTTCCAGAAAGCACCCTTTGATGTTTTTTGTGTGGATGCACTATGAAAAAATGTATTGCCTTTTTCCTCTTTGAATACTGTGCTCTAGATCTTAAGATGATAAATTTGCCTCTAGTCCAGTACCATAGTTGCTTAATCCATTTGTGCTCATATTTCATCTCTCAAAACACTCATAAACTAATCCACATACAATAAATACTACAGGCTCGAGCATGAGAAGAGATGCTTAGAAGTAAATTACTGATTGATTAGGAAATGGTTATTCTATGTTTCAACTAGTCCAGTAATCATAGAAATGTTGACCAGATTTGAGAAAACCATCTCCAATGTGCTAAAACCATTAATCTCCAGATGATGGGTTGACTTAAATTTGATCTCTGGTCAAATGGAGAGAAGCATGCTGCAACAATCTGAACTTCACTAAGTAGAGTTGCATCCATCGCAAAGCCATCAATTCTAGATCCTAGGTTTATATCAACCACTGTTTCTGGAAATTTGGATGTTCAGCTATGGCAATGTTAAGTAAAAGTTTCTATTACAACACAAAGTTTATACCACAGCAGAAGCACAAAGCTTGATTAAAATCTAGAACTACCCGCTGTCATCTCTCTTCTCAAAGTGACTCCTATCAAATAAGCTATTAATCAGGGTTATGTTCTTCAATTCAAACCATATTTATAAATAATTTAGCTTATCATACCTACCAGCTAGAAACACTTCAGATGAACTTTTTAACATGTTGGAATTTATAATAATGGAGTCAAACATCTTTTTTAAAAAAATATCACACAAATCAAGTTGTTCTTTGTAATAACCAACAAATGTCAAAATGGATTATACAGTGCAATCACCAATTAAATCACCAATCACAATTAAATGTGGTGGCAAATTCAAAAACAGAAGCACAATAATCTATAACAAATAAGCTATAAATATTTTTATGTACTACTACTACTACACAAACAACAAAACCAAATTTTAGAACTCTGAATATATGTTACAGAAAGAGAAGTAATGTTAATTTCTTAGCATGAATAAAAAATCAGTACTGTAATGTTTTCTAAAAACATTATTATTCATTATTTCATAACATAGTGTTATTTACGTGATATTGCAAAAGTATAGATTCAACCCCCATAATTGTTTTTTCTCAGAAATGTATATGAAAAAACATTCCTTTTGAACTTCATAATTATGTTGCAGGTATCTGTGGGAGTCCAAATTCATCCACCAGTACTCCATCCTGTGAGATTGAAAATACATTATTTATGATTAACTGTTGCTTTGTCCTCAAACTATGAAAACACATTTTAAATAGAGATTAATATCACAATAATCTTATTTTAAATTCTGAATAATCTGCCTAGCAAACAGGGAAATATTGCATCCACATGTCAAGCACTGATCTTACAAAAATTAAATACTTAACTGTGATATTATATATTATTGTTTTACGAAGTTAATTGAACAAGATGCTTAGTACATCTAATACAAATACATATGCTATAAGCCCAAAATCCTATATGAGGATAACCAAAGAAAAAATTCAGCTAACTTTCATATGAAAAAGAAAGTTAATCAATTTGTGACCTGGGAGTTATTCCTGCTAGTATTGTAGGGATGTTTAAAATATTTCAGTCTTCACATGATTATCAAATCTGGAATGAAATACATGTGTTTGGAGAATTCTGTTATGAAGGCAGAGTAAATCATATTCTGACTCCAAATAAAACAAAACCTGATCATTAAGAACTGTAATAGGGCTGTGATTGAAAACAGTACCCAATCATAAATTACAAAATGCTTCCATCCTAACCAAATAGCAGCAGGATGCTTTTTAAAAAAAAAACACAAACCTTTATTAAAGATAAGATGATGTGGGAGTTAAGATAAACCTGTGCTGACAACTGCAGGGCTATCAGCCTACCTGGTAAATTACTTATTTTAAAAAATTGCTAAAGAAAAATTAAAGTTTCATGTAGTTGGGGCAGTGCACTTTATGTACAATGTAAGCTTTGTTTTTACTGGCAGACATACAAGGAATGTGTATGTATGCATGTTTATGTGTATACTACAATTCTTCGTTTTATTTTTAAATTTAGAAACTGCTCATCTCCCTCACAGAAGGACTTCATGCAGAAATGTTGCTTAATGCTGCTGAAGTGTGAATTCAAGGCTGCATTAATTATTATATAATTGTGTGTGTGTGTGTGTGCGTGTGTGTGTGTGTGTGTGTGTGTGTGTGTTTTCATGCAATTTTTGAGCTTTGGCTGCTTGTGCCCTCTGCATGCACTTTGCAAAGATGATAATGTATGGGGTTTTGGTTTGCTGAGTTCTACTTTATATAAGCACAGTGTGCATATTCTCTTATTTTGCTGTCAGAATGCTAATTAATCAGTTGAGGTCTGAATAGCATATTATGTACAAACATAAATAACAGCTAACAGCAATTCAAGAAAACTGATGAGTGTGCAACTGTGTTGCTTCATTTCTGCTAAGTTTCAGAAAAAATTCAAAAGCTCCAGTGGCCTGTGTTCCACTCAGGAGGGGCCAAAAGAGGAGTGAGAATTCCAACTGCAATCAGAGTCTTGGTGGCCCTGTGGGGAGAGCTTGTGTAGGCAGCCCCTTGCCTCCTTGCAGATCCTGCACATGGCCCTGGCAGATGGGCAGGCAGCTAGCCAGTCAGTCATGGGCCCAGTCTCCTTGGTGTCATGAATGCTGCATCAGTCAGGTGAGCAAGGTTCAAGTGGCCCTGCCCCCTTGCCTCCCCCAGCTAGACCCTGGTTTGCCACTTTAGTCGGTCAATCTCCTGGAGCAGCTGTTGGAGCATCTTGCTGTTTCGCTATAGCAGGAACTGCAGATTGTGCTCCAGCTCAGAGGCCGCATGCCTCAAAGGAGTGTTGCTGGGGCGGGACCATTGGCCAGACTGGGGGCATCGGGTACAATGGACCAAGCCAGTCGCTCCATGTAGCCAGTGCAGGAGATGGTGGCAGGAAGCCCAAGTTCTACACATACTGCCACAGCCCTAGAGGCATTACAGAGAAGCTAAGCAGGCACCACTTGAGCCACACTCGCCCCCTGCCACTGATGGCCTTTGAAGTGGGTGGCCCCCCAAGCTGGAACAGTCTGTAGTTCTTGCATCAACAAAACAGGAAGACACTCCAGCAGCTGCATCAGGAGATTGACCATCTAAAGTGGTGTAATCAGGGTACAGGGGGGGGGGGGAGAAGACTGGGGCCACTTGAACCTCGTTTGCCTGACTGTTACAATGTCCATGTTACCAAGGAGACTGGCTATGCATCTGCCCACCTGCCCATCTGCAAGGGTTTACTGGGAGGTTAGGGGGCACCTATGCACTCTCTCCCTACAGGCCGAGGTTCTAATCACGGCAGGGACTCATTCTCTCCTTTCAGCTCTTCCCAAGTGGGACACTGGCTGGTGGATATTGGTGGGACTCTATAACTGGAATGTGGATACAAATGCAGCCTGGCCACAGGGGGAGCAACCATTAGCTGGGCTGCTGCCATTGCCACTGCTGGAGAGGCTGTGCCATGTGTGCGTCACCTCATCTTGTGACCTGGCTCAGGCAGGAACAGGGCAAGTCATCCTTTGTCCCACAAAGGATGGTCTTGGAACAAGGGAGATGTTCTACTTCCTGTCCCTCTTCGCTGCTTTTGCCCATTCCACCTGACCACCAGGAGGTGCATTTAATTGTCCCGTGCAGTGAATCATCAGGAAACAAACATTCCTCGGTGAATTGCCTGGGACAATGGGGTGGGGCAGGAGTGCTGGCAGATATTGCCGGGGGAAGACCACTGGTGGAGGTCTGCTGAGCAAAAATGCTGGTGGTGGGTCGGCTGCATAAGAGGCCCAAGGAAAAGTGGGTGCAGAAATGCATCCAGAATCAATAATCCCATTACGACATGACATATGACTGGGTAATTTCTTCCGAAAATAATTGTTTGTCCCTCATACTCCCACACGGAGGAGTGCTCCAGGTTCCTTCTTTTTCTTGCTATCTTATAGGACCAAGGAAGCATGCTTTTTCTGTGGTTGCCCCTTTCTCTAGAACCGTGATGGCAAACCTATGGCACGAGTGCCAGAGGTGGTACGCAGAGGCATCTCTGCTGGCGCGTGTGCCATTGCCCCAGGTCAGATTTCTGTGGTGTTACTTTTGTGAGCTTCTGTTTTCCTGCAGATGCCGAAACAGAAGCTCACAAAAGAAAAATATCTTATCTCTTGTCACACTGCTGGTGTGGGAATACCCCGCCTCCCACCAGCCAGCCAGTCTTTGGATCTCTGCTGCATGTGTGTGTGCATGTCTGTGCATGCACATGTCTGCATATTTGCACCTTTCAGTATGGACATGACCGCACATGCCGTTTGGGCACTCGGTGTCTAAAAGGTTCACCATCACTGCTCTAGAACAATCTTTGACAAGCTCCATACTTCTTGCCTTTAGGCAATAATGAATACCTGGCTTTTCTTGCAGGCATTATCAGTCCTTTGATTATTCTGTTATGTTGCTTACTCACTATTTTATATATTATATATATTTAGTGTACATAGTGGGTTTGGTTTTGTTCTTTATTATTGTTCATTTTTTTGCACAGTACATCACCCAGAATTGTTTGAATTGGACAGCCTTACAAATCTAAAAATTAAAAAATATGTAATGTATTAGATATAATACCTTACATTATGTCATATATGAATTCATTTATTATATTTAAAATCATGATTTATAGGTTAGAATTATGTGAACTTTGTTCATCACTTTACCTTTGTCAACATACTATCGTTATGCCAATTGTTGTATTTGATATGAATTTAAGAAAGCAACCCCTATTAAAGTGTTAATAACTCTTTAATTTACTATGCATAACTTCTCAAATTATCACAGCAATAAAAGATCAATGAAATGAAAATAAAAACAAATGCTTCCAATACGCCTATTGTTTGTTGCTTAAAAGATGGGCAATTAAAAAAATAACCCTAACTTTTGATGAATATTGCTCTGTAAATGTTTATTGATTTCTATGTGCTATGTGACAGTGGGAGTGAGGGGGTGAAAAGTGACTCACTTTGTTTTTCACTTCAGTTGGCATGCCCTCTGGAATCGATGGAACACTTGCAGCTTCATCAAGATAGGAGCTGTCTTCATCAGCTAGAAGTTCATCACCCAGTGCTTCTAGTTCTAAAATTATGTTGAGGACAGAAAATATCTAATAAATGACTGAAATTTGGAGTGAGATTGTTATATCTGATTTAAATTCAAACAGTACAACAATTAAAAACCCTAACATCTCTGGAAAAATGATTAAAAGCCATTTGTATATAGCTTTTACAAAAATATTTCCTTTTTGCAGACAAGCATTTTATTGAAACAATATATTATCCTGTAGTTTGATTACCTAGCTTCAAGATGCAGCAGGAGATCCACAATGAAAGACTGAATGCAATATATAATAATACTTTTTTGGTCTTTTCTTCATTTCTTTTTATTTGTTTGCTGGCAAATGGCTATAATAAATTGAAACTGAAGGGAATACAGAAATTTTTATATTCGCTACATTATTGACTCCCTCATAAAAATATGTTTACACTTTCTGCTGTTTGTTTATAATCAAGACAATACTGTATAAATAGTAATTAAATTACTTATATACTGAACTCACCAAGCCGTGGCTATACAACTACACCAATATTTACTGGTAACTCACCTGCCTCCAAGTCATCTTCATCTATCTCTGGGGTTCCATAACTACGACCCAATGCTTCTTGAATTTCACCAGCATCTTCCATCATATCTTCCAACTGGTCTTGCAGGTCCTGGATTATAAAATATACATTCATCACAGTAGGGGAGACCTGTGGTTATTCTGTCTTTCACCATGATACAAAACTTATTTGCCTGAAACTAAAGCCTTCCTGTATTCTCTTTTAATTCATGTAATTGGTGAATATTTCATATTTGTACTGACGTAAGATATACTTCTGTTGGATTTGAGCTATACTATACTATGACTTGTTTAACCATTGTTTACTGAATACCAGAACCAAGCTATAGACTAGACTTTTT
Organism: Grayia smithii; assembly: GCA_032468115.1. Classification (NCBI taxonomy): domain Eukaryota; kingdom Metazoa; phylum Chordata; class Lepidosauria; order Squamata; family Grayiidae; genus Grayia; species Grayia smithii. The sequence continues at coordinate 14,231 of JANHFM010007257.1, forward strand.
GAAATCAGTGAAAGTAAACTCCAATTTCCACTAATTTAATACATTAAGTCTAGATTCAGCTGTTCTTATTCTTTTCATGTTTTAAAAATATAACACACTGAAAATGTTATTAACTGAAACTGGCGACTCATGAAAGCTATTCCCTCTCATCTCAACCTACCTGAGAGGATTGTTGTGGGAAAACTAGAGGATTGAGTGCTATGTATATCATCTTAAAGTGCTAACGGTAAGGTGAAATATAAATTAAATAAGGACAGTTTAACTTACACAACAAACCACATATATTTTACACACACACACTGTATGTGTGTATTGCTATTTATTTGTCACACAAATGTTTGGATTGGATTTGGCATTTTTATCTATTTATGGAGTCCTTCCCAAGTACTGGGATAGGCAGATGTTGATGTTTTATGGTATTAAGAGGTATCACCACAGGATGTAAGCTGTTTAGAGCAAACCTGTCTTTTGCAACTGATTTGATATTGAATTTATCAATGCTAATGTATTTGTCAATAATAAATAACTTAAATGAATTTGTCATTATTGTTAGGGTTTGTCACACAGTCAGCCAGTTGTTCAGACTAGATTTGGCATTTAGTCCTTCCCAAGGACCGGATAGCAGATGTGGATGTTTGATGGTGTTATCACTGCAGGATGTAAGCTGTTGCAAGAAAAGCTGTCTTTTGTAAATGAATGATGGTGAATTTGTCAATGCTAATAGTGTTCAACTGGTGCTCCAGTTGTTTTGGGATTGCACCCAAGGCACCCATGACTATTGGTACCAGCTTTGCTTTGCTTTGCCACAGTCATTTTACTTCTATTTGTGAGTCTTTGTATTTTGTTATCTTATCTAGTTGTTTCTCTTCTATTCTGCTGTCTCTAAGTACTATCAAATCCACTATCCAGACTTTTTTGGTTTTCAAATTGACAATTGTTAAGTCTGGGGTTTTAGATTGCAGATACTGTCTGTTTGAATTCTAAAGTCTCAAAGAAGTTTAGCTTCTTCATTTTCTATATATTTATTTTAAGTCCCACCAGTTTTTGCTTGCAGGCAAATAATATTTCTTGTAGATCTCCCGAAACATCATTGTTGCTACTTTGTCATGCTGTTGTTTGTAGTCACTCTGTGTTTATTCTTGCAGCAGATAACCAGATAACCTATTGTTTCTTCAGCTTCTTTGGCATTTGCTGTGTGTTACTGTCTTCTCAATTTTGGCTTTATATCCATTTGTTCTTAAGGTTTGCTCTTATGCAGCCAAAATTAGTCCCTTGGCCTTTTTCTTCAACTTTCCAGCTCTTAGCCATTCCCAGATATTATTATGTTTTCCCTCCTATTTTTTTTTTTAATGTACTGGCCCTGTAATGTTTTGTCTTCCCATGTCTCTTTTGTGTTCATTTGGTATTGTAGGCTATTTTGGTCTCTTCAGTACTCAGTAGACCTTCCTGCTATACTACCTTCAGTACATCTTCTTCACTATCCTTCAGATATTCTTCCAATATCCTTTTTCCTTCTTCAACTGTCTGATGTACTTGCAACATTCTATGCCCTCCTATTGTCCTTGGTAAGTAGAGCATGTCAACATCGCTGTGTGGATGAAGAGCATGATTCATTGTCATTAATATCTGGTCTTTCTGTTCAGGGCCTTTAATTCTGCTGGAGTCCAATCTACTATTCCAGCTGTGTATATCTATAGATTAGAATCTCCCAGTTATTGATTGCCTTGATAGTATTTCCTCCAGAAGATTTCCTTCAATCTTCTTCACTCTCTTGATGTATTCATTTCTTTTTCTTGACTTCAGATTGAAGGATGTCCAGATATTTACAATAATTGTCTTCATCCAGACTCTTGATGTTATTTTCATAGGGCATCTTGATTCCATCAGTTTCAATATTTGTCTCTGTTTGATTGTATAAGCATGACATATTTGTCCAATCTAAATTCCATTGCAATATTTATTTATTTTATTTATTTATTTTATTCTAATTTCTATGCCGCCCTTCTCCCAAAGGACTCGGGGCAGCTCACAATAAAAACATAAATATAAAAAACGTGTAACGTATATCTTGGCTATATATACAGATAATGTTGAACAGCAATTCTATTTCAGATGGTATTTTCTATACAACTTCATATCATACATGTAAAGGAGGTGGAATAGCTTGGCAGATGTTTTCAATGTCTGATAGCCATGCTCTGAGTATTATTGACAAAGGAGTCAGTGCAATGACAAACAGTAATGGCAATAGTAAGTCTTCATGGAAGCTTCCCCTTTTGATATTAATTTCTCCTATTCTATTACCATTGACCAGCAACCATGTCTTCTACTGTGCCATCAATCTTTGCCCAAAGCTTCTGATATTTTTACTGACTACTGTTTATTTTTAGGCACTTGCATATTCAATCATGTGGCAGGGAATCAAATGCTTTCCTATAATCAATCAATACTACATTCAACTTGGTGTTTCTTCTCTAGCAGTTTTCCAGGATCAATTGGACAATTGACAATTACAAGTTGATCATTTGTTCCTCTGCTGTTTGGGTGGCTTTACTTTCTGCTTGGGTGGAAAGAGCATATTTTCCTGCTGGACTGATTAGCTATTTGTAACATTTAGCAATCTGAAAGTTGTTGTAAGCAGATAATTTCTGGTTTGCCTGTAGTTGCCTTGTGCTGCACCTTTTGCTGAATCTTTCATTATCAAGTAGGTTTTGTCAGATGCTTTGACCAAAATCCATGCAATTCATCTTCACCTGGTACTGACCAATTCTTGATCTTCCTTGCCCTTTTCTCCACCATTTCTGCTATTATTGCAAGTTCTTTCATTTTAGCTTCTTTTTTTTATTCTTACCTACCTCTTTTAATCAATTTGTGTTATTGTTATATTTCTTTGGGTTATACAATATCTTCTCCCAAAACTGCATTGTTTCTTCCTTGTCAGGTGCTGGCTGATTCACTGCAGTCTCTCTATTAATGGATTGGTAGAAATTTTTCTGATTAGATTGAAATAGGAAATTCTGCTTCTGTGAATACTTTATTTCACAGTATAAATAAATATTGATCTGATTGCCATTGTTCTGTTATTTCTAATTCTGGATTATGTTCTTTTCAGAACTGGTACATTCATTTCAAATATCGTCTTCTTATTGGACTTGATCTGTATTAAAGATCATTATTTCTTTGTTTTCAATCATGCTATAGTTGTGATGGATAAAAACTTTTCCTGCTCAGCCATCAGTTCTAGTCCTGTAGCCCATTTTTCTATAGATGTCCAGGACCTCCAACTCCTACTGCAACCCTTGTTGACCTGGGTGACTATTGAGCCAGTATGAATTTCTGTAATTTATATCTTACCATAGTTTTTATTGGAGAGGCATTCTTTGACTACTCTGATGAGACCTGAATAGTATTGTTGAATCTATGGAATAGTTCTCATCTTCCTCAAAGCACACAAGACCAAAATCACATCGAGGTAGTGCCTCACTGTGGGTAATTATATTTAGTTGCATAGTTGGCCAGATGTTCAGACTGGATCAGTCCGTTTAGATGGTGATTCAGATATCATCACAGGATATAAGCTGTTCCATGTAAAGCTGCCTTCTGCAATTGACTGAATTTGTCAATGTCAATGGTGTTCAAGTGATACTCCAGTTGTTTTGGGATTACACCTATGACTATTGGTACTATCTTTGCTTTATTGTGCCACAGTCATTCTATTTCTATTTGCTGGTTTTGTATTTTGCTGTCTTCTCCAGCTCTTTCTCTTCTATTATGTTGTCTCCAGGTTTATGGAAATAGGCGCCTATCACAAAACACCCCAGACAATTGTTGACAAGAAAAACAAAGAAATCTGGATAGTGGATGTGGCAGGTATTGCCACATCCACTATCCAGATTTTTTTATCTTCCTTGTAGACAATTGTTAAGTCTGGAGTGTTATGTGACAGGTAGCCTACCTGTTTGAATTCTAGTGTGCCAGAGCATTTTAGCTTCTTCATTTTCTATTGCTTTATTTATTTTATGGATTTGCTTGTTTCTGCTTGCAGGCATTATTATTATTTCAGGCCAGAAAAGAAGACTGTAGTGTTTTTTTAAAAGCAACATTAAAACTCACCTCAATTTGATCAATTTTTACTTCCTTGTAAGCTTTTTTCATTTCCTTCACTCCTAGCTTCATAGCATCAACCTAGAAAAGGTATCAGATAAAATAGTTAGACTCATTAATACTTATTGTATAAATAAATACAAATGTAATGAAAGGCAGTTTTACCGTTGTTTTTGTATCTTTTAGGGACTGGATTGTATAGTTGGCTTGTTCCATATTGAAAGATTGCTGGGCAAGATTATCCCGTTGGTTTTCATACCTATGTTAATAATATATAAGCTTAACAGCATAGTACAACTGCAGTACTACTTGTCTTTCATAAATATTACAAATCGAACAGTGTAAATTTAAGTCCCAGCCTCCAGATTCAGAACTTGAAACAAAAATGAGCATGTCAGTTCCTATAATAAATAAAATCAAATTTTTATTATGGTCAAAGTTCAATTTCAATAACAATGTGTAAACCTTAGCAATATTTCATTATTGCCACACAGAATTGCATTTTTTTTCAAAGTCAAACCATAAGATTTTTTATCTAATTTAAATCCTTCTTTCAATTGTAAATACCAGTATGTAAAAAATGGTAGCTACAGCCTTCTAACTCCAACTCTTCTTTAGATTTGAGGAAAGGGTTACCATAATTAAAAAATATTATTTGACCGTAAGTCCACCAGTTGGCTTTGCCATCATTTCTTTTCTAAAAAAAGCTTTCTGGGCTGACACCCTGGGCATCTTTGTAGAGAACCTTACGTTATATTTATTCCAAACTCTTAGGATGTCAGGTTTAACAAAATGGTTGTTATTTAACCTTATCATACCATAAAGAAGTGTGCCATCCAAATCTTAATTCATGGCCCTCCAGATCGAGTAACCTCTTGTTTTGAAGTGTTACCTACTTTTTAAACCAGATCAAACAACAGGCATCAAAGTAAAATTTCAAATCTAATAAACCCAAACCTCCTCTTTCCTTAGCATCTTGCAATAATTTATATCTTTATTTTTTTCCCTTGTCATATAAACTTGAGATTTCCATCTGCCATTGTTTAAATGGATTATCAGTTATAAGTATTGATAAAGCCTGAAACAGAAAAAGCATCTTTAGTAAAACATTGATTTTAATTACAGAAATTCTATCCAATAATGATAGTAGCAATTTATCCACATTAATAAGGCTCTTTTTGATATCATTCCAAAGAGGCACAACATTATTTTGAAACACTTTAAAATTTATATTTGTCAATGTAACCCCAGGTATTTCCCCTTTTTCTCAACCAACTGTTTGTCAATTTCATAGTACTGGGAGATGATATTCTTAAAAAACATTGTTGTTTTCGGTTTATTTATATTAAATCCTGCTAATGCTCCAAACTCATTTAGTTCTATGACCATCAAATGTTATATGAGGGTTTTACATATGTTCTAAGATGGTTTTTGAGTTTAAAAAAATATATATAGCTAAACAACCAACAAATTCTCTAATATTCTTATTCAAAATTTCAGGACCAATATATGCAACAGAAAATAAGGAGCATCCTTGCCCTGCATGTTTTCAATTTTACATGATATAGTTAAGTCTCCATTAATAATAATTTTTGCTTGCTGTGTTATAAATCACATTGACACTTTGAATGAATTTCTCCCAAAATTCCTATCTTCCAGAACTTACAACATGAAAATTAAAATTGTTGAAGGCCTCTTCATCCAAAAATATTAAAGCTACCTGTTTCTCACTATGTTATTGTAAGTATTCAATAATATTCAAAACATTGTCTCAACATCTTTTTGACAAAAAGCCAGATCTTCATGAAAATATGACTGTAAAATCTTCAATCTTTCAATGAAAATTGCATCTCATTGTTGGCTTTTTTTTTTAATGGCTGAAGGAGTTGGTCATCAAAAATGATAATATTGATTTGTGAGACCATCTGGACCTTGAGTTTTACATGCTTTCATTTTTTAATAGTTTTTGATATTTCAAAGGTAGTTACTGGGTTATTCTCAGGGTGCTCCGTGGACCCTCCAAAGATGGAATATCTTAGCCAGTGAAGTGGAAATCAACCTGAATTTCATGAGAAACCACACTCTGGAGAAACGAGCATCCAAAAAGGGAAAAATTGAAGTGCTGCCCCCCAAGCCTTGTTGCGGCTTCACTTTGTGCTTCTGCTGCAATAAAGAGAACATCAAGTGGTAGAGTGCCCTGCCCTGTGGCCGGCTATTGCCAACCAGCCCCGAGGTCTGCCAAAGAGAGAGAAAGATCTGTCGAAGCTGAAGGAGATGAGCTAAAAAGAAGTGGAGATTGCAGAGTTCATTCTACGTAACAGTGAGGGGGAGTTAATTCCGACCTGGAAGCCTCCAACCATTCACAAGAGTGACAGCGAGGGATAAGATGGCCTGATGGTAAGTGGCACCATTATCTCCATGACCACTAGAATAGAACTAATGGTGGCTTCCTCAGGATGCAAGGGTATCCTGACTGCCTTGCTAGATCTTGGGTGTATCAGATGCCTGGTTAACCCTGGTGTGGTGGAAAAACTGGACATTCGGTTGAGGGAACTGAAAAACCCAAAATGTTCTCCCAGCTGGATGGAACAATGGCGGGAGGGGAATCTGGCCAGTGGTGGGATTTACCACTGGTTTGACTGAACTAGTTATTAACTTTTTGTGCAGTTCAACAAACTGGCTAATCCCACCATTGGCTGACCTTGCCCATTGCTCCTTGCCTGGCCTGAGAAGGTAAGGGTGATGGCAGGAGAGGGAGACTCACTCCGGGTCAAGCTGGAAATCTCCGCCGTAGAGGGTGGTGCAAAAAGTGGCGCAGGAAGTAACTTAGCCCTTGCCAGCCAGAACGAGATAATGGTGCTGTTGTGGCAAGGAGGGGCAGCTGAAGCAGTGGTGGTGAATGCTGGAGCCTTAGTGCAGGAGTGAAGTGCCCCTGTACTTGCCTTTGTGCCTCATTCTGCCTTCATTGCATTCAAGGCAGCCCTCGCCTCCCGCTGCTTTGGGGTCGGAGCTGTAAGCCGTGTCTGGAAAGCACTGTGGCGGAGAGAAGCAGCCGGATCTGATTTTCCAGCGTCTCATCTCTCACTGCCCGAGTCATTTTTTAAAAGATTTTTGCAGAAGGAAATGGCAGGAAATGGTCTTGCTGCCCAACATTCAGGTTTTTAAAAAAGATTTTTGCAGCAGGAAATGGCGGGTGGCTACTTCCGGCCTTTGTTGGTGCAGCTGGGCATGTCTCGGTTGCTCGACAAGATGCATGAGCTGTTATCAGCCCCAAGACAATGGCCTGTTGTGTTCCCTGCTGTGGCCGCCTCATGGTCTGCTGCTGACCTGACCCATGCTGCTGCCACCTCATAGCCTGCCACTGGCCCGACCCACCTGCCACCGCTGCCTCATGGCCTGCCTACTAACCCAACCCACTGTTGCCACATCATGGCTGAAGTGGCCTGCCCACTGCACTCGCAGCGCCTTGTGCCACAGAGTAAAATTTAGCACACTTCAGAATGGAGGAGATGGGGTCCCCTCCTCTTCCTGGAGCCCATTATGATACAGAGCCACAATGCAACTCTTCCCCACTCGCTCCTGGCAAAGCAGCGGCGTCAGCAGGTCAGTAGACAGACCATGAGGAAGAGGCTGCAAACACGGCAAGCCAGTGTCTTGGGGTGGAGAGCATCTCCCTGAGCGACTGAGGCATGCCCAGCTGCACCAACAAAGGCCAGAAGTAGCCACCCGCCATTTCCTGCTGCAAAAATCTTTTTTAAAAACCTGATTGTTGGGCAGCAAGACCCAGCAAGAGATGACGTGTCAGAGAAGTAATGCGGCCGCTTCTCTCCACCGCAGTGCTTCCTGGATGCGGCTTACAGCTCCAAGTCTGAAGCAGTGGGTGGCAAGTGCTGCCTTGAGTGCAAATGTACTGTGACAAAGGCAGAATGTTGTTGCTGCACAATGGCAAGTACAGAGGTTAGGGTTGTACTACATATGGGTTTTTATATAGAGTGACTAATTTCTTTAGAGTGATTAATTATTTAAATCAACCTTTGCTAACACAGAATATCACTAACATTTACAGTTACTACCCAAAATGAGCTTTCCATTTCAAAGGATACCAATTTTAGTTTTAGACAAAAGTTTGCAGTCTTTGCAAAGAACAGTGAACAGACTTCTAGAGTGAGGGAAAAAAAGCAAAAGTAAAATTTAAAATTTTGGAAGATTGAAAAGACGAATTTGCACTTCCTAACCTTAAATTATGTTATTGTGCTGCTGTCTATCATGCACAACAGAATGGATAAAATCCCGAAATAGTAACATATTAATCATGACTTCATGAGTATTTATAATATTTTAAAAAATAAAACTGTATGACAAGCTGGATGTAAAACTTCAAATAATAAATAAATTAAATAATCATAGTATATCAATAGGATGAGCTATGGAAAAATTTAACACAATTTACTTCAAGTTATAATTTAAGAGAAAATTGGTGTAAAATGTATTATGAGATAATATATAACTCTGTCAATAAATACCAAGTGACAAATCATATAATAATATATTCTGTAAATGTCATAAAGAAGGAACGTGTTATCATACATGTTGGTTATGGAGAAAAATCCCACAAAAGCATTGAAAAGAAATACATAAAAATATTCAAAAAATAATACCGTTAAATTCCAGAAAATAAATGAAAAATTTCATAATTTGTTAAGAGACATTCTAACAGCTGCAACGACAAATTTGGCATGACAGTGGAGAAGATGAACTTTGCTTAGCACACATTACACAATAGGGCAAATTTAGACATTTGGCTTTTAAGATGATAAAAAATAGCTTTCATAAGAAAGAAATCATAAGATTCCTGTTTTCTAGGATAGCACCTTTACCACTACTCCAAATAACTACCAAATCTCACATGAATGTCTCCAGACAGTTTATAAAACTAAATGTTAATGCCCTTGTTACTATTGTACATTCTGCAAGGATGCGTGTTTTATAAGTCACAATTTGATGAAGTACCTAGACAACTCTGGTTATAGCTAATGACAGTCCTATGAAACTAGCACAATTCAGTTCCTTGAGCCTGGCTATAAAACTTGTCATGGCTTCAGTGATGTAGTTACAATTTTATGTTTGTGTTTTATTTCATTTATTTACTGTGAATCTGCAAAAGAATACTTTTTATTGAATGTAATAAAGAATAAAGAATCTGTTAGCACCTTTTTCCTACAAACAATAAAAACTGCTACTAGCTTCTTGATTTTTTTTTTGCTAAGATAGGCTCCTCCAATGTAATAAAGAACTATACTTTCCTATTCCTTCCAATTTATTCTAGAAAATAAGTTCCTTCTCTTTCCATCCTAAGAACCTCGCTTTTTTCAATTTTCTCTGCTGTAAAACAATGAAATGAACTGCAATCGGGAAATTAGGGTTAGAGGCACCTAAAATGCAATATTCAATTCAAAATGAATGACAAGACCCATCTTATTCCCAAGTCCAGTTCAAAAGAATGGCTGGATAGCAGCCTATTTAAAAATATAATTTTAGGACTCATGTTGATACCCATTCAGATTGATGACCAGTTTGAACACAAATGTTTTGAGTGTAAGACACTTACATTCTCTTCTGTTTTAATACTCTCAGGGCTTTCTGCTTTACCATATTCTAAAAAATATATAAAAAAAGCAGATATTAAATTCAATAAGGATGAATAGTTAAATAGAAACACTTAAGTAAACATATAATTTATATGCAAGCTTTTTGCTATAATTCCTAGAATCAATAAGTACAATTCTTTGATAAAATTAGCAATGATCAACCAATTAAGCATATGTTTAAAAAATTCCAAAATTGCTTAATTAATTTTTCTTAAAAGAATCACATCATTTTCTTTGCTGTTACCTCTTTATTCTGATAACGACACTAGATGCAATTTATTTATTATTTCATATGGTGTAACAGAATACAGCATTAAGTACATAAAATTCACAAAAATGGCATATAAAATATGTATTAAAATATGAAATACCAGTACTGAATTATTTTAAAAAAGCACAATACAAATGAAGAATAAAATTATGAATAAAATTAAATTATGCAGAATGGCTAAGCCTATAGCCAGATATCTAAATCATACAGGCATGGGACAACAGTGCCCTGGAAATAATGTAGGTTTTGCAGAGATACAGGGAACTTTCTGAGGGGTATTCCATTGTAATATGATATAAAGTTTGCAGGACTTTCCCATAGTTGCAGTTAGTGTTATTAAACAGCCCCCATTTTATTTCCAATGTTGGCACTTGCGTGGTAGGTTCAGATCTGGTTGAGCATCATCCAGTTTTTCCTTGGAGGATCAAACTAGAGAGGCATTGTACTGGATCAGACACTAAATTAAACAGATCTGGATTAGTAGTTGTCCATTCCTGGTGTCATGCTGTCTTAGTATCTGGTTAATTGCTATCCCAGTTTTCCACTGTGGGTTCTGAGATTTGAGACTGAGTATTTGATCGTGATAGCCCTCATATATAGGTAATAATTGGTTTGCGTTGCATGTCTGCCACTCTATTTTTAAGACTGATTGTCTTTTAAAGTGTGGGGTTGATATATTAGATCAGATCAGATTAGATTAGATCCCAAGCTTTGGCCACCAGGTATCGGTTCCATGAAGAAAGTTTTTTCTGTGGACTGGAGGGGTGGTGGTTTTGCATGCTGCCTGCATTCCGCAGATGGGCATCACTTGTTTTTGGGGACTGATTGCTGGCGTGCCACCGACAGTTGTTGGTTCACAGACTGGGGAGGGGGGGACCTCTTTGTTAGATAGTACTATTCGATAGCCATTCGGGAGACATCAATTTAATAGTTCCCGAATAGTATGATTAAGCTGGGTGTCCACTGCTTTTGTGAGAGCACTATTTAATCATAAAGGGCTGCAATACTCAGCTGCCAAATATACAAAAACAAGAGCTGATGTCATCTGTAGCATTTGCTCTCCAGCTAGTGCCAGAAAGTTTATGTAGAATATTGTTCTTGGTTTTTATTTTATCCATGAATATTTTTCATTAAGATTAAACTTCATCAGCTGATTCCTAAATTCCACTTTTGGTGTATAGTTAACTTGTTTCAAGTGAAAACTGGCAACTTTTTATTAATTAAATAGTTTATTAATTTTATTAATTTTGTTATTTTTAGCCTCCAGATTTTTTTTTTAAATCCATTTCTTTAAATATTTTTGGAGGGCTTTTTCAGAGGTATTGAAGTCTTCAGAATGTTTATCTGCACAATGTCATAAATGCATATATACTTTCTTGCAGCAGTGTCTGGCAAATCTGATATACAAATTTTAAAAAGTAGTGGATCCAGCACAGAACCTTGTAGCAAGTCGTCATTTAACATATACTCCTGACAAATTTGGCCATCCAGATGTACTTCAATGTATCTGTTTGAAAGCATATTGTTGAATAGAATAACTGTTTATAAGGCACAATGTGTAAGAACTTTAGAATAATCCCTTCTCTCTGCATTGTATCGTAGGCTGATGGTAGGTCAATGAACACAGCAACATATTATTTTTTTCTCCACTGAAATCCATTTAGTATATGAGATGTTAATAATGATTGGTTGACTCAGCCTTCCATCCTTCCAAGGTGAGTAAAAGAAGGACCCAGATTGTTGGAGGCAATATGCTGATTCTGTAAACTGCTTAGAGAGGCCTATAAAAGCACTATGAAGCAGTCTATAAGTCTAAGTGCTATTGCTATTGCTATAATACCTGATGCCTTTTTAGCTAAGTTTAGCCTATCTATAGGTATATATGTTCCTCAGTCAATGGTTTAATTCTGTTTAAGATAAGTCTCTCCAGTAAATTATAATATGCTTAAGAGCACTATAGGTCTAAAATCTTCCACAGATTTCTCCTCTTTATCAGGTTTCAGGGTGGTTACAATTTGGGTTCTTTTGAGTATTGTTGGAAGTCTCCCTGTTCATTGGATATCATTATAAAACTGTGTGAGTTGGAGTATAGTATATAGCCCACAATGCTTCAGAAACTCAGGATATAATCAGTGGTGAGATTCAAATAATCTAACAACCAGTTCTCTTCCCTAATGACCAGCTGAGTGGGCATGGCCATTGTGGCCGTGGCCATGGGGTGTGATAGGCAGCACTCGGCCTCTTGAACCCCCCTGGGAGCAAAAACAGGCTGCGGTGGAGGCGTGCTGCACCCCCCCCCACAGCCTGTTTTGGCCTACAGCCTTCCCTACAGCCTTCTGGAAGCAAAAATGGGCCATGGGTGGGGGCATACCGCCCCCACCCCCCATCTTGGGCCTAGTAGGCCTCCCTGCACTTACTTGGGAGCCAAAATGGGGTGTGTGGAGAGTCCATGATGGGGCAGGAAGGGGCAGGGCCAGCCAGCAATTTAACAATCGGTTTTCCCAAACCGGTCCGAACCGGCTGAATCCCACCACTGGATATACTCCATCTAGCTCAGCCATTTTTCCTGATTTTATCGTTAGTGCTTTACAATTTTTAAAGTAGAAAATTCTTCTGAGATGTTGCTTTCAGGTGTTAGTTCATTGACTCTGGCTTTTTTCTCTCTTTTGATTTCACTAGTTCTCTATTCCTTATGTTTTCCTTGTAAGGTTCATTAGGACTGATATTGCCAATGCTTCAGATTTCTTTCATGAAATTAGTTTTGTTAACAGGGACCAATCCTTTTTGCTGGCATGTTGAAAATTCATTTGCGCCATAAGAATGTACTACTTTTCTCTTCTGATGGAGTATAGACACTGAAGGAGTTAATCAGCAACTTCAGGTTCATGACTCTCCGCATACTGCATAACTGTATTCTTGGCTCTAGGCTGGGATATATATTTTTCTTGGGATATGCTTCTTAACTACAGAAAGTAGCAATCCCACAAATCTATTGTAATTTTCTACCTTAGGGGATCCACTGAGTGTTGAATAAATTCCAAAAAGGCTTAAGGTTCTATCCTACATTTGAGCTCTATATTCCAACATTTAATAGCACAGGTCTGTGCTTCCAAGGGATATCTGGAGTACTCTTCTGTTACAATGTAATCATCTATTGTGCAGATACCTGGAGACAAAATGTAATTCAGGGTTATAGTCCTTACTCCATCTGGCTGAATGGAACATACCCTTATCCTTAGTATCAAGGATTAAAAAGAGATTTTCAGTGCCCATCCATTGCACTATCATTTTATCATCTTAATTAGTGTCTCTATGTCCCCATAATGTATTTCAGCTATTAAAATTGACCATAATTACTGTGGAGTACTGCATATTAGATAACATCCCATAGCTGTGTGAGTATTTTATACAAGTTGACAATTTCAATGCTGGAAATTTTTATTTGTGTGACAAATACATTCACTTCAGTATGACTTCTCATATCTTGTACTTGGTCTATGTTGTTTTTTACATAGGTTGTGGTGCTTACATTGCATGGTTAGTAGCTGCAGCCAGAAAATATTCTAGAAGATTGCATCTCTTTTTAAATTGGATTTCATTAGCACAATGAATTTCTTGTAGTAGGATAACATCCACTGAGTAATTAATCATAAACCTAATTAAATATCAGCTTTAGCACTGCTCATACCTCCCACCTTAAATTGTAAAAATTTTTATGATATCTCCTATATCCTTTGTCACTTGGTTCTGAAAAGAGATGTTTTTATTTTCAGTATTTATGCTACTGCTTCTTGTTGGGAGAACCTTTTATTGCTAGATGCAATAAAATGAACTATGTACATTCAATACATAAAGCCAATATGCACTTTGCTTATTGCAGTTTGTGACTTGAAGCTAGACAACTTAATTTAGAAGCAAAGCTATAGAGTAAATGTTTATAACATAGTGAACATGGAGTCACACATATTAAGTCACAATATAGTCAAAATGGCTTTGGGCTATTTCATATTCTGTGGACGCACCCATTGTCAGTTGAAAAGTTTTATTTATTTAGTAGTCAAATGTATACAGCCACCCATCTTAGAAAGAGAGACTCTGAATGGTTTACAATAATAAAAAAATCCCCAACCTATTGCATGTATAATTATAAAAATGTAAAATCAATATTAATTTATTAATCAAAGTTAGATGGTTTACTTTGTTATGAAGTTTACCTTATGTATGAACCACAAGTCAAATGTGCCTTATTCAATTATGTTACATGCCTCTTGAACCAAAATGCACATACAGTATGCCTCTGTGCACTAAGACTCATTAAGACTTTATTATGATTATTACCTGACCATACACAGTTCAAAGTGCAAGATGATACCCATCCTAGACTAAAAATTCTTTAACATTTCTCTAGCTGCATCAATACTGATAATAGCTTTTGTTGGCAAAGTTAATATAACAATAGTATATATTAAAAGGTGTGTAGCTGTTCTAAAAAGTTACAGAAAGGTGCCCTCACTCAGAAACTCCTTCTGGTCACTGATTTCAAGCCCAACAGATCCTACTTCTACCATGATTAGATTTTATTTGTTTTCTTCTGAATCTTGGTACATTAAAAAATTCTCCTAAAAACAGGAGACACAAGTCCTCATGTGACCATGAATCACTTCACCACAAAGCTATTTACATCTTACCTTTGCAGGCCCCTCTCTCATTTTCTTCATTTGATCTTTATATTTCACCAGCTCTGCATCAAGTCTAGAAATTTTCTTATCAATTGATTCTGCTCTGCTGTCCACCTTTGGTCAAGAATAATGAATAAAGGAGCTATTACGTGGCAGCAAAGACATTAGTCAAAATAAAAAATAAAAATACTCTGCAGTATTTATTCAAATATTAAACATGCAGTCTAGCAAATTATTACATTTGTTTATCAATAATAACTATTCATAAAAGGAATCATAAAGAAGAAATAGAAGACTAGGGGCTGCTTGATTTTTTAAACCTAAATTGACAAGAGCTCTATCAGCCTATATAAAGAGAACATAATAAAAAATAACTACAGTATGTTAAAAGCATTTATTTGTAAACAATTAAGGTTGTAGGGGACAAAGGGTTTTTTATATTGGTCAAAAAACTTATACAAATGTGAATAAACTTTAATTTGAAATGTGTTTGAATATTAGTAGATTGGTAGTTAGACTGTTGTTTTGAACTCTGAGCTTGGTAATTTGGTTGCAAACGCTTTGTCACCATTTGAGGAGACATCCTCAGTACATTTTGAATTGAACAATATGGATTCTTTGGTTTTACATAAATCACAACCACATCAAGAAAAGCACATTCTCAGAATCCAGCCAATAATTTATTAACCAACTATGGTTAAGCAAACCATGGCTCAGCATAAGAGATGAATCAAATTACTGACTACATAAAAACAATTTAAGTCAGAGCCAAAGAGCCATGAGCCATGTTTAAAATGTCATGGAAACATGAGGACAACAGTATAATTTTAAAGAATGAATGAATTAGACATATACACAATTCAGTGCTCAAACTACATTAAAAACACTTTATTTGACGAGTTAGCGACCAATAAATATTGCTCCTGAGAAAGCATCTGCTGTTCTGCTTCTGCAGCGACTAAGTCTTCGTAGATTAGAGCAGTGTTTCTCAACCTTGGTTCCTTTTAGATGTGTAGACTTCAGCTCCCAGAATTCCTTAACCAGTAAATCTGGCTGGGGAATTCTGGGTGTTGAAGTTTACACATCTTAAAAGGTCCAAGGTTGAGAAACATTGCCCTAGAATTATCAAAAACAACTTAGCAAATCTGCCAATAGATATCTATACTAAAATGTTCTGAAAATGGGATTCAGCCTTCAGACCGGAAGCCAAGACGATTTTCTTCTCTAGAGAAGCCGGCAGTAACAGTGCTCCAGCCAGCAACCTCTCTCTCCGTGGTACCCACCGTGCCAATACAGTCCGTCAAATTCGGAGGTGGCGCCTTAGGCTTTGATTTTCCGAATAAACGATTCATCTCAGCAACTAACCAGAGAAATACAGCCCAAATAGAAAACAAAGAGCGACTTCAAAAGTTTCACAACCCCATCAGACCCGGAAACTATCTATTGCGCCTGCTCAGGGATCTCCACCTTCTGACACAACGACCAATCAGCGGACGATAGAAACTGCGAGTAACATTTGGCTTAAAAACCGGAAGATGTTGAGAAAAAAGGAATATAGGAAAATTAAAGTCTTCCGGGTTCCTTTGGAAAACACCGTTGGGGGTGGAGAGCTTGTTAGTAGAGCTAGGGCGTATTTTCTTCGAACAAGGAAAAGACGGAAATAAAATATGGAGTAATAGGCATAGAACAAAGCATTAGAGATATTTGTTATGTTCATTTTACTTTTGCAAAATAGTAGGCAAAAATACTATGACAGATTGGACTAAACGAAGGCTACAAGATCTGGAGTCCAAACAACAACAACAACAGATAATGCAAAGAGATATCACTTTGCTTTTATCCAGTTTACTTTTAACAAACAATATAAAGCTTTTTCCGTGAATGTGTTCAGACTCTATGTACATCTATTTCTTGCTTTCCATAGAATGCTGGAAAGACTAATGAAAGTGTAATCCAGTATGTGTGAATAAAATCTATAAAGTTAATGGTTCTTTGTACCGCTGAAGCTTAAATATTCCATAATATTCAGATAATATGGGTGTCTCATGCAAAGACAGCCAATAATAAATTAAGGCATTAATTTATAAACTGCAATGACTGTGTTCAAACATCTCACTGAATTATAATTTTGAATAACATGAGATACTGGTCTAACAAATAATTAAGTACTAATATCACTTTTGAAATTGAATTTTATTTCATGCATATAGGAATCAAAAATATAGATTCAGTACAAACACTTTAGATGGTCAAAATAGATCATAAAGAAGACCATTTATTATGTTCAGCCAGCATGATACTCATTTTATAATAATTATTAATAATATTTATTGCATTTATATGCCGCCCTTCTCCTGAATGAAGAGGCAGCTTACAAGAAGTTAAAAAGATACACAACAATAAATAAGCCAAAGGTGAAAAATATTATACAATAAATGCATTAAATAACTAATTAAAAGCCAATTAATAATTTAAAATTTAAAACAATTTAAAAAACCCCATCACGTCAGCCTATTTGATTAACAAGCCATGTCTTTAGGTCACGTCGGAAGGAACGGAGGTCAGGAGCAGTCCGAAGGTCAGTGGGAAGTTCATTCCAGAGGGCTGGTGCGCCCACAGAGAACACCCTCGCCCTGGGCACCACCAGCCGACATTGTCTGGCCGATGGTACCCTGAGGAGGGCAGCCCTGTGTGAGCGCACGGGGCGTTGGGCCAAAGTTGGGCCACGCGTAGCCACTTGTATCTCTTCCGATACTCTGCCTCCCCGAAAAATGTTTTGTATCGATCAAACACTAAGAAGGATCAAGTTACTGCACTGTAATCCATTTGGGGGAATCTTTTCCTGGCCTACGTCTCTCTTCCTGTGCACTACTGTAGTAAGTCAGCACTCAGAAACAGACATTAATTTGATCACATGAAAATGATTGGCTCCCTCCGCCCCCTCCCCTCACCCCAGGGATGAAATGCTACAGAAGTGATAAAAACTACTCGTTTGGGAGAACCGGTAGTAATAAAAAAAAAGCTACCGGTTTCTTCAAACCGGTATTTCCGATGATCAGCTGTGCCGCACGGTTTGTATTCGCTAGAAAGGAGGAAATCCTGCTTTCTAGTGAAGCTAAGTCGCGTGGCACAGCTGTTCCCCCCTCCCCTTGCTGTTCTACTTACTTAGCGAAGTTTTCTTTTTCCATACAAGGCGTGTGTTTGTCATGTGCTGTGCATGCGTGCGCTGCATGTGTTTGGTGTGTGCAGCACATACATCTGCGCAGCGTGCCTTTGGAACACGCTGCGCATGCACCGTCAGCAAACCGGTGGCAAAGCGGTTCAGATTTCACCACTATTTTGACTGCTTGACACCCCATTATTTTGGGGTGTGTGTGTGTGGCTAGATATTACCCGTGTAACACATCTGGTAAAGAAAAGCAGAGAGGAAAATGAATGGCAAGTTTCCAGAGATATGGAAAACTCTGTTTTTTGGGGGAAGTGGAAATCACAAGAAGTCCAACAATGTGTTAAAAGTTTCCTCCAGCCTCCTAAAATGTACGATGCTGCAGGATCATAATTCAGGAACTGAATTGAATCCAGGTCTTTGGATGGACCTGCCTACCGCATGCGAATGACCTGCAACTTAAATTTCCTTGTTTCCTTCTTAAAACAAAGTTATCTATTGACTGGTGTTGACCTTCACTGGGTGATGGAAAGCCTTTTCCCCTCCGAAAACAGTCAGAATGCAACTCTTTCCAGCCATCGAGCTGTGCGGATTTAGTAGGTCATTGATCAAACCTAAATGAGGAGAGCCAACTCTTCTGCCATGTTACAGCTGGATTCTTGCCCGCTTGCTGGTAATGCGCTGGGTTGTCACAGCTGCCTTCCCATGGTGATCGATGGGCAAGGGTGACCTTCTCACCTGTTTAAATCTTAAAAGAGCAACCATCCAGCTGCTTCCCCCAGCAGGATTCTAACAACGAAGCCAACCTCTGCAGGGAACATGTAGTTCAGTTCAGGTGACAAGCCATAAAGGGGGTCGATAGGTTAAGACCAGCACTTTATATAGAACCTAGAAGCTAACAAGCAGTCAACGTAGGGCCCGTGAGACAGATGTCACAGCCTGGGGAATTCTAGGAATTGGTCCACATATCTTCAAGCTGCCAGGGTTGAGAACCCATGATCTGGAATGTATACTTTATCCAGGAATGTGTCTGTTATCCATCCATCCATCCATCCATCCATCCATCCATCCATCCATCCAACTTAGAGATTTTGCAATCATTAACAGATCCATATTGTTAAAAATGTTCAGTAGAGTTTTATCTATCATGGCCCATCATTTATTCTCTGCCTTCTAAGTATTTTTCACTCCTTGGAAAACCACTGATGCAAATTGGGGTCTGCACGATTGCCTTTTGGGGTGACAAGTGATGTTAAAAGATGCTAGTGTGAGGTGGTAGATATTAGAGCGGTGTGCAGAACTTCAAAGGAGAACTTCTGTTTGAAGGCATCTGCAGAGCATCGCTTCTAAAGCTCTTTTACAAGGGAATAGTCCATCTCTTCTAAGCATAAACCAAAGTGGTTGAGTTGCTTCGTTTTCAGTGGCTCGCCCAGCATTCGCAAGAGCTGAAGATACTTTTCTGCATGCACCGTGGGTGCAAGAAGAAAACCACTTCCTTGAGCAGCTAGCGGAAGTGCCAGAAAAGATGTCCGTGCACAAGCAGGCAGAAAAATGCAAGCTGGCATTTCTGATTGATTGATTGACTGATTGACTGATTGACTGATTGACTGATTGACTGATTTATTTATTTATTTATTTATTTATTTATTTATTTATTTATTTATTTATTTCCACTTATATCCCGCCCTTCTCCGGAGACTCAGGGCGGCTTACAATTTCAAGCA
>JANHFM010007257.1:49079-60156 GCA_032468115.1 Grayia smithii
GCCATGTAGGGCTTTATAGGTAAGTACCAGCACCTTGAAGCGGATCCGGAGAACTACAGGTAGCCAGTGCAGCTCGCACAGGAGAGGTGTTACACGGGAGTAACGGGAAGCCCCCGTAACCACCCACGCGGCCGCATTCTGAACCAGCCGCATTATGACTCTGAGGTTCCAGCAAATTTGAGACATAATATCTCTGGCAATATTTTGTTGAGAAAACAAAAGTTGGCCATCTTGTACAACATTTTGTGCTCTATTAAACAAAATAATAAAAACATTCTCATGAGCGATCTCCATCTAGATAATTTGGACCACGTTGGCCGAAAATAGTGCTGCTCGCAAAAAAAGTTAAAGTTTGGCTTTTTATATCTCTGGAAGGAAAGGTATGAGAAACGTAAAACATTGTGCGTAATAACTTAGCAACACAAGGTTTTTGAATATAAAATTTCATTCTACATTGCCCAAATGCATTGTTGGAGAAAAGTTGTCAATTTGCCACCACAGTTCATTTTATTCTAACGAAATTGGGCTGCATTATGTGCACAGTTTGTCCGCTGAAGAAAAAATACTCATTATTCAGTGATTAGAGGTTGAGCTCACAGATGATGTCCAAATCTGCTTGCATCACAAAGCGATGTATCTGAAAAAGTATGACATGAAGCAAATGTTGTGCTGCCACCTGTGAGATTTTAAAACATCCAAAATTTAAACTCACTAATTTGACAGACATCTCTGATGTACAAACAAGGTTTATTGAATTGTGTTTGCAAAGGCAGGCCTCCACGTCCCTTCCCAATGTGGATTGAGATTGTGAAGCGGATTTTTCAAGTTTTACACCATGCATTTATACATTTCCACACAATATATGTGTTTCACACAATATATGTCACACACAATGCTTACATCCTTACATCACACAGGATCCCTTACATCCTGTGTTTATGACAAATGTGATTACCCCTACCTTGTTAAAACAGGATCTGTCTTATCTTGTCTTTTACCATTTGTCCGGAACATGGGCTTACTTCCTTGAACATTCAGATTGAGCTGACACACAGTGATTAGCTCTTTATCATTTGTGGTTTTTATTTGGCCTTGCTACTGAGGCTTGCAGTAAGAGTTATTGACTTAAAGTATTTTATAATTTTTCTGGTACATTTTATAAAAGAGTAACTTTCCATCTATTCTCACAAACCTATTTGACAAACAAAATCACGTAGCTAAACATGGGCTGTTGAAAGTCAATCTAGCCATGTCCAATGATTTAACAAAAGTGGCGAAAACAAATGTGAAGTTGGGTCAAAAGATTTGTTCCAGGTGTAAAGCCAAATATGTTTCCATGATCCAAAGCACAGCAGACTCTTCATCATCAGATAATTATGATATGGACATTTTGGACACTTGTTAATGGAAGTTTGACCGACTTAGGGACTTCTCTATTAAAAATTCAGAAGTTGAGCAGTAGGGATAAACTGGCTGTGTCAAATGAAAAATTGAGCACATGCAGAAAGTGGTAGGAGACAAAATAATGTTAGCCACTGGAGTAGCAGCTGAAGATATTCGGCAAACTAGCGAGTTTGCTGCTAAAGAATGCCAGTCATGCCAGGATTACACTGACCTAATCAAAGACAGGAAAACAAAAATTAAAATATCTGATAGATTGACAAAAGTTCAATTATTGATTTTGGCCTCAAAGAGCTGGTTGATACCAGTGACAGCAAAAACATTTGGCATTTCAGAATGTATAGTTAAAACAGTGAGAAAAATAAAGAGAGAAGCATTTTTGCATTACCAGATGCAAAAGTTGGCAAACCGCTGCCAAAGGAAATTGCCGACAGAGTTTGAGATTTCTACAAGGATGACAAATTTAGCAGGATGTGCCCAGGCAAAAAGGATTGTGTTTCTGTTTGGCTTGATAACATCAAGGTTCACAAACAAAAGTGGTTGCTACAGTGCAGTCTGAAAGAACTGTATGTAGCATATCAAAACAGATATTGTTCTGAAATTGCTTTCTCAAACTTCTATGAACTCAGATCAAAGTGGTGTGTCCCCATCTGTGCCTCAGGCACACATTTCATCTGTGTCTGCACCATTCATCAAAATGTTAAGCTTATCAATTCCCTGAAGTAACGCTGAAGAATATGGCACCTAAATTCAATAATAAATAAGCAATTGTTGGAATTTGGCATTTAATATGAACAGTACAGACTTCGACTTAGGAACCATATAAGATAGCCACTTTAGGCTTGCGAACCTAGGATAAGCTGCCCAATTGTCAGCTTGGGAACCGGACTCAAGGCTTTGGAATGTCAAGGAAGAAACTCAACAGCTACAGGCTTGGGATCCTGAACCAAGAAACCCACCCATGGCTGGTATTGCACAGCTGTCGGGCATGCCCCCTAGGGTGATGGGGTTGCTGGTTCAAGTACCTGAACTGGTAGTGACAATGTCACCATGGACCAATGCAATATAACAGTAGTAGTGATGTCTATATAAAACAAACAAGACAAAAAAACTAAAAGAATGCATGCGACGTTGCCATAGCAACATCCTCAATTTTGTCCCTATTGTTAGGGTTTTATAAATCAGTGATGAAAAACCAACCCTACTTTTTTAGGGGATTTGAAAAATGCTCTTTCTAATGAGAATGATTTAACAGAGTTTCCAGAAGGTCTTTTTTTGTAAAAGATACCCTTTTTGGCATTTTTACAAAAAACAACGTTACACTCAATTTGTAAACTGTTGGAAAACAGTAGGAGAATGAAATTTTATATTCAAAATCTTGTGTTGCTAAGTTATTATGCACAATGTTTCACATTTATCATACCTTTCCTTTCAGAGATATAAAAAGCCAAACTTTAACCTTTTTTGCAAGCAGCACTATTTTCGGCCAACTTTGCTCCAAATTTGTCACACAAATGCCTATATTTCTGCAAGTATTGCATTGGCACACGTAACACTTTACAAATGTTCATTGGGGATATGTGTGCAAATTTCATTGAAATCCTTGAGATCCCCAGATTACTTGACATGGAATGACCCAGGGTCATTCTTTCCAAGTCGGGGCTTGGGGACTCCCAGCTACTGATTTTAATTCTTCCATCTTGATTAGGCTCAGATCTAGGAGAATTAAACCTCTTGCTCTTATTCCAGCTGTCTGTAAAATTAAACAGTTCTCAAGGTCACTAATGATGGTTTAGGATCTTGCAGTCTTAAAGGAAGAATTACTTAATTAGAAAATAACAATTGAAGGAAACAGTGTGCAAAAGAAACAGAAGCAATAGAAAGGAGGAAGAATTAACTATTTGTTAAAAATACCTTCCCAGGAACCCTGGCAATACTGTAGAGAGTATCTTAGTTAAAATTAAAAATAAGTAAATAGAAGAATGTTTTAAATATGTTAGTATATAACCTCACTCATCTATCCAAAAAGAAACTGTAAATATTTTCCAAGAAACAAATTGCAGATTTTTCAGTGGAAATGAAGTAATAGTGATAGTGATTTTCATTAAACTAATATATCTACTGGTAACAAAGTCAACTATGCCCCTTCTAAGAGATTCCTGACAACTTTTTATTTCAGAGGGTAAAGAAAGGCATCAAGTGAAGAATGATTTAGATCAAACTATATAAATGAAGTGAAACGTCAAAAGAAGTATTGATTTTAAGGAAAACTATGTGTGTAATTAAACACATAGCTTAGACTTGGTCAAAATAGATTTTATTAAATTCAAAGCAGTCACAATGATTTCATGATAAGGGAAGCTACCACTAAGGCTAGGACTCCACTTTCATAGACTTAGCTTTAGTTTACTGTTACTTCCCTGGAAGAACCAAATCTCACTGAATTGTTAATTATCTGAGGAGGCAGACCAGGAAACATAATTATTTCAGTGTTTTCCAAAGAATATATAATCCAATGAGCTGCAAAATACTGTTGTGAGCTGTTGATCAAAGGAATTTAATTAAGCATGACTTCAGTTTTAAATTAAAGCAAAACCCTTCATTATATGGGATTAATTTCCTGATTGTATCTATTTCGTGAAAAAAGCTCATTGCAAAATGACTCCATAAAGATATTTAAGTGGCTAATATTAATATTTTCTAAACCATTTGTTTAGTGCTTTTATTTGTTTTCAAAATTGTGCCTCATGTAGTTATCTTTAATTTTCATATTTTTATGAAAAAATGTGTTTTGCAGCATTGTGTTGACATTAGCTGAATGCTTTTATAAGCCCTGAAAAGATATTCCAAAACACCAAAAGTTCCAAATAAGAAAGCGTTTTCTCTCTCTCAAGAATATTGATAGGATCTGGAAAGAGAATAATTATTTCTAATTAAGCAACATTTATCAGCAGTTTATTAACAGCTTCTTTAAAACCTTCATTTATACATATATTTCTTAACATTTCTCTTCAGCAAAGTGGGAGCAGGGAATTTATTTTTTCCTTGTTGGCAAACTTTTGAAGCCATTATTCCTCTACCAGAATCCAACACTTAATAATGGGAGTCAATTTACCTCTTAAATAACAAGAACTCCAAGATGTCTATGGAGATTCTCAATTATCCAGGTCATGGCAACTGGACTTTCTTGGTTTTCTTTAAAGACATTTCACTTCTCATCCAAGATTTATTCTTTTCAGATTGTACCAGACAATTTTAATGATATTTATTTTTATTCTTCTCAGATTCTACCAGACAACTTTAATGATAGTAAACAAAAAAAGAAAGGGCTAGTGAAAAAAGTTCAGGTAAGTTTTATAATAAAGTTAGAATGTTTTGCATATAAAGCAGAGATTAGAAATCAGAAACTGTAAATGATTAAAAGTGGCGTTGAGAGGTTTGTACCTTCAGAGATGCAAGATATGTTATAGCTTTAAAATAGATTTAGTTCAAATCTTATTTCCTGTCTGGTGTACTTGGGAGGCTGACAGAACTCCAGCAAAGAATCCTTTTTCAAGACTTCACAGCTACAAGTTTAATGAGTGAGCACTGAGATAACATCACATCTTTGGCCAAGGATGAAGTTATATCAGTTATACTCGTTTGGGCAAACCGGTAGTAAAAAAAAAAAAGCTACCAGTTCAGGCAAACCGGTAGTTTAAAAAAGTTACTGGTTTATCTGAAATGGTATTTCTGACAATCAGCTGTGCCGCGCGGTTTGTATTAGCTAGAAAGCAGGAAATCCTGCTTTCTATCGAAGCTAAATCGCATGGCACAGCTGTTTACCCCCCTTCGCTGTTCTATTTACCTAGTGAAGTCTTCTTTTTCCATGCAAAGTATGCGTTTGGGGTGCACTGTGCATGAGTGCACTGAGTATGCGCGTGCACAGCATGCTTTTGGTGTGTGCTGCGAATGCATGCATGCAGCACGTGCTTGGCGTGCACACAGCATGCACTTGGTGCATACTGCACATTTGCAGGCAGTGAACCAGTGGTGATCCACGGAGGATTTCACCACTGCCCTAATCATATTTGTTTCTCTTCTCTATATTCTATCCAGAGTCTCAACATCTTTTTTAGAATAAAGTGATCAAAACTAGATGCAGTATTCTAAGTGCTGTCTTACTAAAGCTTTATAAAGTGGTACTAATACTTCACATAATGATTATGTTCTTCTGTTAATATAACTGAGGATTGTATTGGCTTTTTTGGTGGCTGCCGCACATTGCTGCCTTATATTTAAGTAATTGTCCACAAGGACTCCAAGATCCCTCTCACAATTACTGCTATTGAGGCAGGCTTCACCTAATGTGTACTTTATTTATTTTTATTTTAAATTATATGCCGCCCAACTTCCAAAGGACTTCAGGCAGCTCACAATAAAAACACAATTTGTACATTTCGTTTTTCTTGCTTAAGTGTAAAACCTTACTTTTCTCTCTGTTGAATGTTATTTTATTAAATAACACCCAGTGTTCAAGTCTATAGAGATCCATCTGTATCTTAAGCCTATTTTCTGTGGTATTGGCTATTCCTGCCAGTTTAGTGTCATCTACAAATTTGATGAGTTTCCCTTCTATTCCCTCCTCTAAATGGTTTATGAAGACATTGAAGAGTCTTGAGCCTAAAATGGAACCTTGGGTACCCCACTGCTTACTTCCCTCCATGTAGATATAATTCCATTAAGGACTACATGTTGAGTGCAGTTTGTCAACCAGTTACTTTGTCAAATGAAGGGCACTACACTAGGGGGGAGAAGGAAAATGAAAGGGAGGAAGAAAACTGTATGGAAGAAGATGCTCTAATGCAGTGGTTCTCAACCTTGGCCGCTGGAAGATGTGTGGACTTCAACTTCCAGAATTCCCCAGCCAACTCTGCTGGCACATCTTCCAGTGGCCAAGGTTGAGAAACACTTCTCTAATAGAATCATCTATGGTCTTCAGTGTAGAATTAATAACTAAAATAATTAAATCATCACTTTTATCTTAGAAATGTAGTAAGAATATTACATTTTGACAAATATTATTTGTCTTTATTTTTGTTTTCAGGCTTTTCTTGCACAGTGTGATACAGTGGAAGGAAATATTGGTCAAGAAATGGATAAACTACAGTCAAAGAATATGGTCCTTGCAGAATGAAACTTTTTTAAGTAACTAAGATAATGAACTGCTCTGTGAGCAAAAAGTTTGCTCTTGTTTTTGGAACAGTTATTCAAGTGTTCAAAATTTTAGTTTTAGCAGAGTTTTGTGAAAGTGTTGCATGTTAGCTATTGTTTACTCATCAATATGTATTCTGGTCATGTTTAAGGATAGTCTTCAGATGCACAACCCACCACTATTTTGTTTATTATTTTTTCCCTTGCTACATTTCAATATATCTTGAACACACGTTTCAGCTGTTGTGGTTTCAATATTTTTATTTGTTCTATCTTTTAATAACTTTTATGGATGTTGTCCAATCCAATATCTTTTATCATTATCATTGAAAATAAATTCAATAAACAATGTATTACATTGCAACAAATTTCCTACCACATTATATGTGTATGAATATATAACATATATACGATTATATGTATATGAATATGTATGAAATATATGATTATATGTGTATGACAATGTGTGTGTGTATGAATATATATGCTAATATATATGTGATATATGTGATATATACATATATATATATATACACACACACACATACATACATATACATACACACACACTCTGTAAGTATGTATGTATGTATGTATGTATGTATGTATGTATGTATGTATGAAAGTGGACTGGAGTGCCCACAGCAGTGGCTGAGAGCAGCAGGGTGAACCAGCTGCACAGCAGCAAAATGGAGTAGAATGCCCAGATCAGCAGAGTATACCTCAAAACCCCAGCAGTGGCCCGGCATCTGAAGGGCAAGAAGGCAGGGAGGAAAAGGATAAGTACAAACACTTCTGGACAGGGAGAAAGGGATAAACTTTCAAGGCAGGGAGTAGAGAGTTAAGAGCAAAGCATCTCCTAGAAAACAAGCTGAGTTTTTCCACAAAAAGTGCTTATCACTTCATAAAGGACCAAGAACTTTTGTAAATTTTTAAATTTAAAATCTGTAGATTTTTTAAAAAAAATCTTTAAAACTTCTAAATTTTTCACTTAATTTTATTTTTAAATTCTTCCATTTTTAATCTCTTCCAAGTTTAAAAAATTATTTTTTCAATTTTAATTTTTTTCAGTTCTAATTTTTTTTCAGTTTTTAAATATTTTTCAATTTAATTTTTTATTTTTTTAAAAAAAATTAAAAATATTTTTTCAATTTAAACTTTTTAATTGAAAATGTGGGGGATGTCCAGGGACATTATCCAGGAGTAGGAGATTTCTGAAAGGATGTTGTTCTCTAAACAGTAGGTTCTTACACAAAGCAGATAAACTAATCCTCAAAGATTACTTGTGTTATCCAAGCCTTCTGATTGGATCTGTAATATACTGGGAGAATATGCTTACTTATGTTTTTGAAGGCACGAGGGTTCTCTGATTTATGGATCAGCAATGGTTACAGCTTGAATCCAGAGACATTTCTGCCCAACAACAAAATTTTTCTGTCCTTAAATGCTTTATATCCAGGTATTGTTTTTGGCCTTTTTGTGGCCAAAAGGCTACAAAAGTCTACTGTGACTTTTTCTTTCAGTGTAGCCCAGTCTCATCCACATTTAAGAACTGAGTAGTTGCCCTCTACTACTATAATTTCATGCGGTTTGTCTGGAAAGTGTTAGGCACTTGCAGCTTCACCTGTTCGTATGTTATAGCAATTCAATTACCTTTAAAATCACATAAACTAGCCATGGCTGGCTCCAAGTGTCTCATGTACTCCTCATCTGCTCCTTGCTTTAGTATTTCAAAAATGCTGCATGCCTTTGCTTGAATCAGATGAAAACTAATCAGAATTTTTCTTTTTGATCTGATTATCAATCTAAAACACAAATAGCATTTTTGTTTTTGAAACAAGGCCTGTTCTACTTCTGATGATTATGGCATCTGTTTCTGGAACTGATTTAATCACCTCTTTTATCCTTATGCTTAAGGATAGTTCAGATGATGGAATGAGCTGATCCTTTCTCCCCTATGATTTTTACCTTCTCCCCCTCCTCATGGGTTTTAATTATTTTCATTTTCAAGTCAAAATGATACTTTTCCTTTGTTGCCTCCATGTTGGGCTAAAGTGGAGCTCAGCCACTTTCAGTTATAGCCAAAGAAAAAATGGATGGAAAGTACAGTATCTTGTCCTGTAGATATATATATATATAGAGAGAGAGAGAGACTGGTTCAGAATGATTTATAGTAACATCAGGATTATGATGGGACGAGGCAGCAGTGCAAGAATGTGTTTTTCTTCTCTACCAAAAAAATTTGAAATTAAAGAATTTTTATCATGCCTTCTGACTGTCAGTTTCTGTTCATGAATGTGTTTTTCCAATCTTCTGCCCGTTTGTCTTACATAGTTGTTACATTGTATGTTGTAGATGACTCCTGTTTTTTCTTCTGGAATTTCTGGCCCTTTTATATTAAATATTAAGTAAGCCTATAACTTATCAGAAAACAGAGAAGTAAGAAAGCAAATTATTTATTTATTTATTTATTTTTATTTCCACTTATATCCCACCCTTCTCCAGAGATTCAGGGCTTCTTACAATTTCAAGCACAACTCAATTAAGTTTGGGATTATAAATTTCAGTATTATAAAGAACTGGAGGATAAATTGCTAGAACTGTTGACAAAATAGTGAATGAAATAAGAAACAAAGGCAATGCTATAAATATAGGCAGAAGCATATATTATTTTGATATAAAGGAAACAAACTATAGTTATATAGTCCAATCTTCTTACTGAATGTTGATTGCAATTTTTTAACTTACAGTATAAACTGAACATTTAAAGAAATGTGTCTCAGATATAATTCATATGAACAAAACAGATTACATTCCCAGAAGGAATATAAAGAACATTGGAAAGAGTAGAGCGGCTGCAACCAGTGAGCAAAGGGTGAGAGATGATCAGGGTAAGTGGTGAGAAGACAAGCAACAAGAGAGCAAGTGGTGACAGGATGAGCAGCTGGAACCAGTGATCAAGAGGTAATCAATGAGATAGCGAACAATAGGCCACTAGGTGACCGGTGAAAGAAATGGACCAATGAGAGAGCAAGTGGCTACAAACTGGTGAATGACAGGCTAAGTGATCACCCAGGTGACTGGAAAGAGGGTGAGCAGCTCTGAGGGTGATCAGCATCACAAGGGGTTTAGCATACAGGTGTTGAGAGTGGAGGAGAAGGAAGAGTACAGATAAATAAGCTTTAAAAATCAAAGGAGAGAAAAAGGTGGAGAGGAAAAGGAATGGCATGGCATCAGAAAGAAAGTGAGATGTGCAGTGCGATACTTGAGAATAGTGGCAGCATTCAGTGAGGCAGACGAAATGGAAGAAGTAAAGTAATCGGATGGGTTCTACTTACCTTTCCTACTGGTTCTAAAGGTGCATGTGCTTTGCGTGTGATCGGGGTGCACGGTGCGCGCGCTGTACGGGTGCTCCTGCGCATGCGCAGCTTTTTTTGACCAAAAGTCAAAAATTTTCCTGCACAAGCACGCTCTGCATGCGGAACGGTAAGTGCAGGCGCGCGGGGGGGCGGCGGTCCAGGAAGCACAGAACCAGTTCGGTGATGTCACAGCGTCACCACTAGCTATTCGTGTGAACCGAACCGAACCGGGGGCAATCCACCACTGAAAGGAATGATGAATAGACGGACACAACTACTTTTAATTAACTGAGATCCATATCTATATCATTTCTGTCTAATTATCTATCTATCTATCTATCTATCTATCTATCTATCTATCTATCTATCTATCTACCCTGTTTCCCGCAAAATAAGACATCCCCTGATAATAAGGCCAATCAGGCTTTTTTTAAAAAAAAATATTGATAATTATTAAAAATTACAAAAGAAAATATAGTATTATAGATATGATTGCAGAGAGTAACATGGTACATACTAAGTTTTTCATCTAATAGTAATACAAACCTCCACTAAGACGAGATCATTGGACAAGAAGAAGAAAAGATTCCCAATTAACATACAATAATCCTATAAGTATTTACACATAGTCATATAGAAATTATTATTGTACATTCTTCTTAGGATTTTTTTTTCTTTTCTTTTTTTTGCAACCAGGCATACCTCTGGTCCCAACTTATATAAAACCCCGATTCTTGTCTGTCTTGCAGGAGACCAGTAAGTTTGTTGGCTTCTGCACAGTCCATGATCTTTGCAGTTAACGTAGCCTCCAATGGTATATTTTTGGATTTACACTCTTGAACAAATGAAATCCTAGCTGCAATAATGATGTGGAGAGCAAGATACCATTTAAATTTATTTAAATCATCTGGCTTCATGCCTAGTAAAAATGTTTCTGGGTTCAACTTTATCCAATGTAGCAGTGGTGAGAAGGACAAAAGACGCGTAGGCAGCCATTAGCTTAGTGGGAAGGCACTCCTGAGTATTTTTCCAGGGTTCCCTTTTATTATACAAAATCACCCTGGCAGAGGCTTATTGGTCAACCTGGCACAATCTTATTGGCTGATTGCCAGTGCATGTGGAAA
>JANHFM010007263.1:0-16730 GCA_032468115.1 Grayia smithii
GCAACTGGTCTGTAGTCATTCAGTTCCTTGATGGTGGGCTTCTTTGGCACAGGGATGATAGTAGAGCGTTTGAAGCATAAATGAATGAATCTAGTGTTTTTTGACCTTGGGAACTTTAAGCTTTATGGACTAAATGGCATATGCTCAATAAATAAATGCTGACCTACTGGTTCTGGAATTCTGGGATTTGAAGTTGATATACTTAAAGTTCCCAAGGTTGAAAAACACTGAACTCCTCTACTTCTTATAAGCTATTTTTAGCCATGAGTCTATGATATATAATCCGAAAAAAGTACCCTTTCTAATTTTTCAGAAAGTTAAAAGCTAACAACATGCTTATGACTGGAAGGCTTCTTATTGTTATGTTAGTTAAAGAATGGTTGAGAGGTATCTTGTGTTTTGTCATACAAAAGCCTCTCCTGGACTTGAAACTTCTCACACTCAAAAAAACAAACTGCCTCATGGTGATTTTTCACTTCAAGAAGTATTAACAATAAAGGCCTTGAAAGTGATGGAGAAAATGTGTAACAAACCCAACATCCTTGGCTAGTGTAGAACAGTTGATAAACTGTTGCCTATATATTGCCAATAAATTTTAAAATATTCCCATGATAGATTATAAAAACACATACTTTGGAGAAAGAGAGGAAAAGAAAACCTTGGGAAACTGAAGGACAGATTTCATCGTAGAGTTTTTTCCCATAAAAAATTTTCTTCAGTTCTGTGAATTAAAACCCAGTGAGAAGAATTAGTTCAGTATTAATAGCCATATAGCTTTTTGTTCAAATAAAACTGTCCTTCATGTAATCAATTTCAAATTGTGATCTAAGATTCCAAAGTGTAAGGTCCTTTTTTCTTTGTTTCTGCATATAATGCAGATTGTAAAGAATAACAGATGTATTTGTTATTTTCTTTTTCTTAAAAATCAGTGGATATTTGTTTGCAGATAGCGATAAGGAAGCAGGAACTTACTAGGCAACAGTGTTGCCTGAGCACCAAAATTACTGAATTAAGGTATTTTTTTAAAAAAACCACAACCAAAACATAAGGAAAATTGTTTTGCACATAATAAATGTCATCATGTTCAAGGTAATTGTTTAATTGAATTTTCTGGGTTATTTTCCAAGGTTGAAATCTGTAAAGAAAAAATTGCAAATGAGGTATATGAGCTAAGATAAAATGATGTATGTAATACATCTGAAGGTTTGGCAAGAAATACTAATGAGTTTAAACCATATCAAGCTGGGGCACTTGGATTCTGCAAAATGACTGTAGCAAGAGCAGGCAAGTTTGCTTTGTTTTCTCCCCTATACTTCCCCTCTCCCCTTTTACAGCTTGGATGGATTAATTACTGGTTCAGCACAAGGTTAATAATCACAATCAACTGTCAGATTCACTTAAGTGTTTACTGAAGCGATATTAACAATATACTGACATTGCAAAGCTTTAGACTTTGGGTAGCCAGCTCTGCTAGGGAAGAGAGAGAGAGAGAGAGATTTGGGAACAGTCCACAAAATGCATTAACTGTACAAACATTGATCCAACAACAGTAATTAAACTAATATAAATAATAATAGGATAGTGACATTATCTAAAGCATTTCTCTTCCTTAGCGTTGCTTCTAATTTATTTTTATTTATTTATTTATTTATTTATTTTGAGAGAGCGAGAAACATTATCCGGAGATCCAAACTATATGTGTGATATATGAATTCTCCTTACATATGAGTCACCACGGAAATAATTAAGCTAACAGAAAGACTGATTGCACAAAACAGCTTAGATTAATTTAAAGCAAGGAAGAAAAGGCCAAAGGAAAGAAGTGTACCCTCTTCCCAGATTATAAATGCATCACTAATTCATCCTTTCTATAAACAACCATCTCCTGTAGGTGAATAGAGCTCTCAGAGCAATCTATGACCTTAGAAGTTTGCAAGCAACCTTGGAAGATATCTAATCCAATCCCTGTGTGATGTACAAATCCTCATATCATCCCAGAGAAACCATTGACCAATCTTTTCATGAAAACCTCCAGTGATAGAAAAATTCATGACTTCAGGAGGCAGGCTATTCCACTGCTTAGTAATTCTCTGTCAGGAATTTCCTCCTTAATTCAAATTTGGATCTCTCTCTGTAAAGCTTGTCTTTATGTCTTATCTTTTCTTCACGGCCTATGGAGAGTAAATCCACATCCCTTGCCCTGTGACAATTTGCCATGTTATTGGAAGACTACCATGAAAGAATATCCTTTTCCGCAAACTGAACATACCAAGTTTCTTTAATAGCTCTTGGAGGATTTAGTCTCCAAGCTTCTTACCATTTTTTGTCACACTTCTCTGCATTCTTTCTAGTTCCTCAGTATCCAGGGGTACTATTTAGTAGGTTCTGACAGGTTCTGGAGAACCGGTAGTGGAAATTTTGTGTAATTCAGATAACCAGCAAATACCACCTCTGGCTGGCCCCAGAGTGGGATGGAATGGAGATTTTGCAATAGCCTTCCCCTGGAGTGGGGGGGAATGGAGATATTGCTGTATCCTTCTCCTGCCATGCCCACCAAGCCACATCATCCCCACCAAGCCTCGCCCACAGAGCCAGTAGTAAAAAAAAATTGAATTCCACCACTGTCAGTATCCTTTTGCTAGTGTGACAATCAGAAGTGGACACAGTAGTACAAGTATGGTCAAGTGCAGCATACAGCAGTACTATCATTTCAATTAATTGTGACACTACACCTATGTTTGTACATATTAAAACTGGCTCTTTTGGCAGTTGTGTCACATTGCTGACTCATGTTTAATTTATGGTTTACTAGGATACCTAGATCCTTCACATAAGTATGACTCTTGAGTCAGGTACTGTCCACCTTGTAACCTGTTTCTACTTTTTCCCCATCTATTTTTTTTTCCTGCCTAAGTGTAGAAAATTACATTCCTCATCATTGAGGAACATTTTGTTGTATAGGGTGGGGTGTTCACTTGAGATCCTCTTGACACTGTTTTGGGAATTGTAGCAAGCTTTCTATCACCCATACATTTTATAAGCATCCCTTCTATTCCTTCGTTTAAGTCATTGGTGAAAATGTAAGAAGTACTGTAGTGGGCCCAGGAGAAAACCATGAAATACCCATTGCATATCTTCCTCCAGGGGGACATAGACTCATTATGGACCATGAGTTGGCTACAGTTGTTGAGCCAATTGCAAAGCCATCTGGTAGTGGGACCATCATTGCACACTTCTCCAGTTTATCAATAGGGATGTTATGGCCTTGCTTTATCAGAAGCTCAAATTATGCAGAAAGATGAACTCATGTCCAGGTAAATAGATCTTTTTTTGTCAGACGTTTTCACAAAATACATGGACATAGGAGCAATACATTCTATCAGTGTCCATATTCCTTTCTCCTCTCTTTTCATTACTGGGGAACAGACCTCTAGCCATGTCTTTCCTGATTGAATCTCAGTTTCCTAATATGATTGTTTAAACTCATTAGTATTCCCTGTCTAACCGAAGATTTATTATTACATCATCTTACCATAGTTCATATGAAAGTGCATCCTCCAATGCACTTTACCATCCCTTCCACCTGTCTACTTTCCATCTGTATATTTTCAGTGTGAGAGAAAACAGCTGCACTTTCCCCAAGAGCCGTATAGGGTGTCTTTGTTCACCTTGGAAGAGGGAGATTGTTAATTGAATTCAACGTTTTCTGAACTGCAGTTGCAACATTTCAACAACAACAACAACAACAAAGAGCACGGCACTCAAGCGGTGAAAATACTTACTGATATCATATGAACATGAAGTTGGTGCAGCAGTACACTTCATTTTATAGTACTGAACTTGAAAAATAAATGTGGAACACAATTCTGTACAAGACTATTGACTGTTTCTGATGCGAAGCAGCTAATAATGATTTTTCATGAAGCAAACAGATACATTAAATATTAAATTAGTGTTGCCTGATCTGGACTAAATCCTGACAATCACCTGTTGATAGTTAAGTGATTCAGAAATCTATAAGACTTGGCCCTCTGCTGATTGTCTGGATTTTTGCAGTCCAAATTTTATAGTCCTAGTTACATGCTTCCAGTTGAATTAAACAACCTAATATGAGATCATACTGCTTAGCACACCTGTGCAGAGAGTTTTATTTTAAACACATACCTGATTTTAAACATTACCATGCATGTAATTTTACATCCTATCCACACCCCAATCTATTTATTCTTTTTCTGATCTTGATTTGATTGTATAAGGGCTTGGAATCAGATGGAAAACAAGACCATACTAGCACATCTATCCAGGGGATGTGGAAGTAAAGAAAGACATGTCATAAACCAAAACCGGCCCTTACATGCTTGCATGGAACATCATGATGTGAATATAAAATTGGCCAATTGTGTTGCAATTGGCCAATAAATTGGCCAAGTGTGATTGGGCACACAAGGAATTTGTCTTGGTGCATACGCTCTCGGTGTACATAAAAGAAAAGATACATTCGGCATGAGTCATAGGATACAACACTTAATAATAGTCATAGGGAACAAATAAGCAATTGTGAAGTGGTAAAGAAGTGCATAAACCAGGGGTGGGTTCCACTTACCTTTACTAACGGTTCGCAATGGGAGTGTGTGCGCTTCTGCGCATGTGCAGAAGCTTCTGTGCATGCACAGATTGCCCCATGGTGACATTGGGGCGGGTGGCTAGAGCCTCCCACCGGTTCTAAAAACCGGACAGAACCAGGAACAATCCACTACTGGCATAAGCCCAACTATCATTTGGAATATTTATTACTATCCCCATATTTTAAAAGGGAAATTTGCCTTTAAATCTGTAGTATATATTACATCTCATGACTTTTAGAAAACAATGTAAT
This sequence comes from Grayia smithii, assembly GCA_032468115.1. Lineage (NCBI taxonomy): Eukaryota > Metazoa > Chordata > Lepidosauria > Squamata > Grayiidae > Grayia > Grayia smithii. The sequence continues at coordinate 4,877 of JANHFM010007263.1, forward strand.
GCATCCCTGTTTTAGAGTGCCTTATCTCTGTTGAAAACATCCAGGTCACCACAGCTGGCAGCAAAAAGCTCAGGTTTTCTGCATCATGCCAGTTGGTGGTAATCTAGCATTTTGCATCTCAGTGTGATGGCCCTGCTTTTACTCCTATTGATTTTGCTAGGAAAAGGGAATGTAAGATGTCAAATTACAAAATACGTTGAAAATTAGTATTCAATGAAAGGTGGAAAAGCAATTTTACTATTGTATATGCGATATACATTTACTACTAACTTTGCTCTATCCCAGCGAGCTCCATCTAAAAATAGCCCATTGATGTAAACACCATCTTCTGGAGCGGTAGTCGAAGAATCCCTTGGAATAACCTGAACAAAATAAAAACAATACATTATTGCTCTGTTACAATCTTTTGTTCATTTCAAACTGGAAATATGGTGGATCTTTTTAGCAATGAAATATAATTTTAGTACTAGCTTTTCCAATATGAACAGAGGAAGTACTGTATTTGGAGATTACTCTTGTTTAAATTTCCTTTTTGTTCCATCCAGACCTTGATTTCTGTTGAGTGTACAGTAGCTGGATAAATTAATAATGAATAGCCGGAAATCCAAAGCAGGAAAAGTGTTTCTTCTGATATTGCACTGGTATTTTTATTTTGTTTGTCACCAGCTCCCTAAAAAACAGTGCCTTTGATAAAGTACATCCCAAGTGGTTACTAACCAATTGCAGGAAAAATGGCTTCTCTAACACATGCAGCAAGCATGCTGATGTTGGGTTCTAAACTCTATTCCCACTTTGGATCAAAGCACCTGCACATATACAGTAATGGCCAAAATTGTGGGAACCTTTTGGGAAAAGGGTATTTTTGAGGTCTGATGGCTAATAACACCACTTCTTTTTGGAGTAGTACTATAAAATTATATATCAATGGAAAAATAACTTAATTAAGAATGTAATGCAATAAAGTCTGTTATTATCTGTATTATATGAAAGTGTATAGCCAAATAACCAGGAAAAGGAAGCACAACTTGCTTAGGTTGATATCAGGTAGCTTTCCTTCATCTGATTGTAGCCTATGAGCATGAGTGTTTGGAGACCCAATCAGGTGTCATCTTGTTTTGGCAATGAGCCAATCAGATAACAGTAGGATTCAGTTATTGATATCATGTATTGAAGCTGAGAGGAGGACATTTGTCAGTGTGTTATGTGATCGCTATCAAGTTGGTTGGGTTTTTTTGTGTTCTTTCATTTAGTGAGCTTGTAAAACTTAATAAAATTAAAGTAATGGTGCAAAGAATTGACTGGCTGCCCAGAAAGTGATGTAAAATAGTATTATTAAGTGAACAAGGCTACAGTTATAAAGAAATTAGAAGAAAAATTGGTGGAAACTTAACCAAAGGTGGCATTTCTAAGTTTCTGAAGAGGTATAAGGAAACTCAGTCACTACAAAACCACACTGGTAAAAGCAGGAAAAGGTGCACAACAGCAAGTGATGATAGAAGAATTAAGAGACTGTGCCTACGTGACAGAAGAAAAGTCATCTGGGTGTATACAAGATGAAATTGCGCAATGTAATGTGAAGTTGAGTGAAAAGACTGTTCGGCACAGACTGCAGGAAGTGGTGTTACTAGCCATCAAACCTCAAAAATACACTTTTCCCAAAAAGTTTCCATAATTTTGGCCACTACTGTGGGGTTTTTGAACCAAGAAAATTAGTTCTTAATCAATCACTACATGCGATTTGCATGTAATAAAATAGTCTGCTGATGGAATACAGGGACTTTTTTAAAAACATAGTTTTTATTGAAAGATTTTACATTGAGAATAAATACATTCAAAGAAAGCAAAATATAGTAAAAGTATAGTAAATGTGAAGATGGAAAATAAACTATGAAAAAAGGAGATAGGAGAAACAACCAGAAAACGTGAGAAGAAAATATAGATAAATGGCTTCCTATCTTCCTCTTGGCAGCTACAGTGCAATTCTAATCAAACCTATCTAAGATTACATCATGATTCTCTTTTTATAACTTGTATCTCTTGCCTCCCAGCTGCTCAGCTAGCAAGCAAAATGCAAAAATTGTTCCTCCCACTGATTACCTATGAAGAGCAGCTGTAAAATAACAAGTGGGTTATCTCACAATCTCTCCTTTATTCAGAGATATTTCATTGTTCGGTGTTGGCCTTCTGGATGATTTCTGCCACAATGCCATATCCACTCCTTTGAAGATTGGTTCACTATAAATCACGCCAGAAACACACATACACCAAAAATTCTTTTTAAAAAAATATAGTATTCTAATTGGAATTTCCTTAAGTACATCTGTGTTAACATTCTCAATCTTCAATTGAGTATTGCACTATTACTGCAAAACATTTCTAGTCGTCTTCATGACAACATACAACATACCTTGGAACATTACTTAATTTTGCTAATCATATATTGATCCTGTAAATCTTATCAATCTCTGTTTCTGTGTCATTTACATCCCAATCTAAAAAGTCAGAAATGTAACATTTTCCCCCCTGATAGCTTCCCCACGATCATCTTGAATTACCACAGGTCTCATAGAAACAACCAAAAGACCAGATGTTGTCTGTGGGCCATAGAATGGCCAGATCTGCTCTAAAGCTTAAACAAAAATCTTTTTCTCTCAGTTCCAGTTGTGCCAAGTTGTGTAAATCTTTCTCCATCTCTGTCTTACTTTCCAGAACTTCTACATTGTCATTAATTTTTTTTTACATTTTCAGCCAGTTGTCCTACAGATTTTTCAGTCTTCTTAACTTCTTCTTTCGTATCCTTTTTTAATCCCTGAAAACCCTCAAAAGCATCCAAACTATTGACGATTTTGCTAAGCTTTTTGCTTTTAAGTCAAAATACTTTAAGGTGGTTTTAAATTACAAAAAGATGACTTATCAAGTGCCTTTGTTCTTTCCTGCCATTCCCAAGATCCCTCTTTGCTTATTTATTGCTTTATATTTCCCCTTTATTATTTTTACAAGTAACTCAAGGTGGTGAACATATCCAACACACCTTCCTCCTATTTTCCCTACAACAACAACCCTGTGAGGTGAACTAGGTTGAGAGAGAGTGACTTGCCTGAGGTCAAATGAATTGTACCCAGAAGGGTTTAAGAAAGTGAGACTTTTTCTGGTTATATGTCCATAAAGACTACACAGTAGTTTTGAACACAGTGTTAATTTCTCAGGTCCTAAGTCATTAAACTCATGAGTGACTACAGCAAGGGTGTCAAACTCAAGACCTGGGGGCCGAATCTGGGCCCGCAAGGTGCTTAGATCTGACTCGCAGGGCCACCCTGGAAACAGCAAAGGACTGGCATGTGGTGCCTCTGCCAGCAAAAACTGCGCTTGGGATGGCCACATGACCCCCGCTGATGGGGTTGCAGAATGCCGTCCCAGCCAAAAATGAAGCTCGCGAGGGCTGCACTTGCCCTCCCCCGAGCTCTATTTTTGCTGGCAGAGGGTTGCATGAGGCCATCGCAGTGGAAAATAGAGCTCTGGAGCCCATTTTGGCTGGCAGAGCGCTTGAGCCACCATAGGCGCCTCCCAACACAACTGATGTCATGCTGGCCATGCCCACCCTGGCCCTCCAAAGTCAAACACAACCCTGATGGCGGCCCTCAATGAAATCGAGTTTGACAGTCCTGGACTTCAGGAAAGTCAATTTCTGTGATCTATTTGTGAGGAGCAGTTATCCAGACTATAACTGGGTAATCTCCCAATATCTCCTTCTCCAGAGGGAATTTCGTTGGTCAGAACCTGCTGTTCAGTTGACAAGCTTGGCCATAGTGCTGTCCTTGCTTACAGGGATGTCTAATCCTCCATAGGTCCTCACCCAGAAAATGAGAACGTTTATTAACAGAACAGGAAGAACAGAGTTGTTTTGGCATCAAGTAGCCCCAACATCTAAATAAATGTTACTTTCATCTATTTATCTTTTCTTTTGCATCTCCATATTTGTTTCCAGGGATTGGGAAATCTCTTCAGTCATCACAGGAAGGAGGTGAGGTTCCAGTGAGGACAGTGAATCAGCAAATTCACTATTCTCCCTGGTATATTGATGGAAGCCCCTCCTGAATCAAAGAGATTTCTGTAAATTGGAAATCTAGTTAAATTTCTAGTTTAGAAATTTAGCATACTAATATCACATTTTTCTTACAATCTTTATTGCTATTCTGAATTTGCTTTCTATATTTTTATTGAAGATTATTATATAAATGATGATTGGGAGAAGTAAGTAATTTCTGCCTTGTTGAGCATTATCTACATATTTCCAGTAACAAGATTAAAACATTTAAATGGAAAAAAACAGGGAGAAATGGCACAGAATTAAAAGTTTAAAAAATTAATTGGCAATACAATGTTATGTACATCAGTCACTGATTTTGATTTTCCATCCCTTTACAATGATTTACTCTTAAATTAGAATTCAGTCGATTTTAGAAAAATATTACTCCCATGATTGTAATGTGGCTATTAAAAATACCTAATACAACATTGTTGAGCAATTCATTTATGGCTGGCTTGTATTTTCTTAATACTTTAGTGGGAAAATGTTATTTATAATTAGAATTTCTGATTACTCAGCATATTATAGTTGACTATAAATGAAACACAAGTTTTGAATTTGTTAGGAAGTGCTGAATAAATCTAACCAAGCATGGCTTGTTGAAAACATCTGCTAAATTCAATGTAAATTTAAATTTAAATCTGAGATTTCAAATTTGATATTATGCTACTTCAACATTTACCTGAATGGTAATGGGTTTCTATTAGAATAGTGGGATTTTCACCTATATATTCTTCAAATTGAAGTCCCCCTGCCTCTAGGACACATTTGGGAGACAGAAGGAAAAGGAAAAATACATTCCGTTGGTTGACATTCCATCAGCAAACCTCATTTAATTCCACACCATGCTGTCTGTTTTCCCCCCTTCTAGGCCTTTATCAGGCGTTGCTTGGCATACCGTAAGGAGGATCGGTTTGATGTCCATCAGCTGGCTAATGATGCTTACCTACTTCCACACATGAGAAGATCAAACTCTTCAGGAAACTTGCATATGACTGGACTGGCAGCCTCTCCCACACCACCTATATCAAGCATTATTCCTTACTGAAGCTTCTTCACCAAGATGGTTCGCTTGACACCTTCATGATATTTAGCTACAGTGGACTTTCATTTGAAAGCATCCTGTTAGCCTTGTTTACACAGCAGGACAAATTTAACTATGGTGTCTATACTGTGGCCCTTCAAAGAAAAGCCGTTTCTCTGAGGAGACTGGATCATGACCTGAGAAGGGTACCTTTATTTTAGATGTTCACTTTGAAAACTTGGAAGGACAGCATTGTCCACTGCCTCCCAACCCAGATGTACTGTGTTATTAAGATTGAAGAAAATGTGTGTTTGGACTTCTAGGGAAGGAATACTGTACATAATCTTTTTACTTTAAAAAAGAAAAAACCTTTTGGTTGATACTGGAGAGTTCTTATAAAGAGGGGTAGTTTTCATTATTTCAATAAAGAAGAAAATGGAGCACAGAACAACAACTCAGTGCCTGGACAAGATAAAGAAAAAAGCTAAATAAAAGAATCTTTCTTCCCAAGAAGTCAACATTTCAAAAACCAAAGTCAAGTTGAGTGACACAGCTTTGTTTCTTAATTTCAGTGGATAGAAGGGATTTAATATCGGGGTGGGGCGGGGATAGGGCTGGTGCGAAGTTTTTAAAAATGTGTTTGTTGATTGAATGACTGTATTTTCAAAGGGATAAAAATAACAGTTCCAGTGAGGGAGCAAAATCTAGTTTGAAACTAGCTCAACTATTTAAGTGGCATTTTGATACTTAGCAGAGTTGTCAACTGATTATCTGCTATCCAGGCTTTTTGTGGAGGATTTACAAGGCCGTGTATGTAACCAAAAGCAAATTGGTCGTGTTTAATGTTTCTATGCAGGATAATGACAAATTCCCTTCTAATTTTATTGTAAATGTATTGTACAGATGTCATATTTTCAGTTTAAAAAAAAATTCAGCAACTTATTTCTGTACAAATGTTTAAAAGTATGGCTTTTTCTAATTGGATATTGTATTTTTTTTAAGTCTCATTGAAGGCGCTTTTAATTGCTGCTAAATGATGTTGCTTTTGCTTTTGCAAAAAACAAAAACAAAACAAAAAAAATCAAAACAACCTCCTTAAGGTGCAAGTCAGCTGAAAGTCCTAGAGAGACTGAAAGTAGATAATTCATTAACAATCAAGGCATGTCAAACCGATCTGTGTTGGAACTTTACAGTACAGTTCAAGTCAGTTTCCTGAACTGGAGCACGTGGATACTAGATGTAGAAGTTGTTTATGGTTATTCTCGGTTTCTGGAAGTACTGTCTACAAGGTGGGAAGATGTTCCTCTAAAGAGATGTCTCTTGTGGCTTGTACAGATATTTTAAAATGTGAAACATTTTCTAACTGCCTTGTATGGTAAGTTTTTTTTTTCTTTTTCCAAACGCAGTATCTCTCTTCCATACAAGATTCCTCTTGTCATATTCATAATGCTGAATACTTGTATGTAACTTTGTCCATGTCGCAGAAAGGGAGGCTGTATTACCACAGGTTTTTCATTTAATATTGTACAGTTAAAATGTGGCTCTTGTTTCTAATGTTGCAAGCCATTTTGTTTTTGTTGTACATAAGGATACATTAACTGTCTCTTCAAAATGCTGCTGAAATTGTAGAGAATGTAGCCAAAACAGTAATAAAATAATGAGAGTTGAAATTTAAGCTGGTTTTAAGGTCTTATTTTGGAATATAAAAATTTTCAATGTCTTTTATTCTTAATTCAAGGAGTAGTTTCTCTAAGTCTCTCAGTATACATCCAATTGTTTTCTGTCCAATTGCATTTGATCAGACTACTACATTCTGTCTTGGAGCCTGTCCATCTATTATGTAGGATAATGCACCAAATTTAGAATTGCCTAATCACAAATCGAAGGATTCTTTCTGTTGATGGAGAGAAAAAATAAATTAGTAAAAGCATCCCATTGGATGAGAAAGCAATCTGGTATGTTTTGTGTATTTATTTCCTGATCTCTGCAGCTCCACACCCTATTTTAGAGGGCCTGTAGTCCTCCCAACGCAGTTCTGTGAGGATTGGGAGATTTAAGAAAAAGCATCTGCTTTTGTCCTCCAGGATCATATGAAGATTTTTCTTTACTATAACACTATCTGTAGGAGATGACCAGGCTGAGCCCAAGGGAGAGGTTAAATGCATCATAAATCACAAGTCCCTGTGCCTGCAAGAGATCTAAGTCCAGCCCACCTTGAATGCCTTTCTTGTCTCTCACTAATTTCCCTTGACTGATGGTCAGATTCTTCTAGAGAACTTAAGCTTGCAATGAATCTTCATACCCATTTGAACTGGCTGAATCTCCTGATTCCCCCAGTACTTGACATTATCCAACCCAATCAGAGCAGCAGTCCAGGTGACTATTAACTTTTGCAATGGCACATGAAGGGAAAATTTTATATTTTTTGCCACAAGTTCTAAACGCTTCAACGTACAATAGGTGAAATGTATATGCACTTTATCAAACAAGTCATACGTGGTTACATCTCTTATAAGTCTCTTGTGAAATGATTCCTGTTATTCAAGAACTTTGAAAACCATCTGGTTTGTGACTGGAGTTCCGTTTTTCGGCGTTTGTATTATTGCTTCTTAACCTTTCTTGCTTTTCACAACTTGCTCCACATTTTCTCATTTTAATTTTTCTGTGGAAATTAAAATGAACATCAGCCCAGAAGATTGCAGTGCCTATGCTAAGGTGGCGGGGGAAGTATTACAGTAGTTAGGCTATTTGGCCAGCATAATAAGCTGTAAATAGTATTACCTAGCCATCATGGCTTATAAAGAATGTTCTTCCAGCTTTTTAGTTTTAGTGTGAATCAGGTTAAATTCAATTTCTTTAACAGCTCACAGCTAAAACATACCATAGTTTACTTTTTCAAGTTTTGCATACAAGTCTCATTTGTAACTCTATGGATATCTTCATCATTTTAGCAAATTATTGAGAGAGAAAGCAACCTAGAGATAATATTCGCTAATCACAAGTCATCTGGCACTTGATCAGTTCTCAAAAAGATTTCTCAAAAATAACATGTAAGAGTTCAGCTATACATTACTCCATTCTAATTCCTTCAGGATGCTCCTAGAGACATAAATTCCTTCTACTGTAAGTAAATACCGTAGTCCCTGGTTATGTTTCTATAAATCTCCAGGTTCAATTAGTCATCCTATTCTTCTCTAGTTCCTTAAGTAAAATGCCTGGTTTTTGTTGGAGAAACAACCGTAGCTCTACCGATGTTGCCTCTCAACATTTTTGCTTTCTTCATGTAGCAGCTGATCTGCCAATACCATTTTTATTTGGAACACAGGTAGTCCTCAACTTATGATCACAATTGAGCCCAAAATTTCTGTTGATAAGCAAGATAGTTTCTAAGTGAGTTTGCCTCATTTTCACAATCTTTCTTGCCACAGATGTTAAGTCAATCATGGCAGTTGTTAAATTAGTGACACGGTTGTTAAAGGAATCTGGTTTCTCCATTAACTGCTTGTCAGAAGATCACAAAAGGTGATCACATGATCCCAGGACACTGCAACTGTCATAAATAGGAATCAATTGTCGCATCCAAATTCTGACCACATGATCATGGGGATGCTACAACGGTCATAAATGTGAAAAACTTTTTCAATGCTGTTGCAACTTTGAACGGTCACTAAATGAATAGTTGTAAATCAAGGACTACCTGTATATCTAAGGAAGTCCTTTTTATTATTCTCGGTATCCTTCGCTCACCTCAGCTCATTCTGAGTTCTGCTTTCCTTCATCTGTTCTATAGATGGAGTATCTGGAATATCTGTATTCTTCCTTTGTAACCTGTCTCTCTTTCTATTTCCAGCATATATCCTTTACAGATCTTTAAGAAGCTTTTCTTTTAAAATAGCGGCTTCTTTTTGTAAATTGATGGATTTCTTAAGATTATCGTTGGCAGAGTTCGCCTTCTAACAGGTCTTCGGAAAATTGAAATATACCACCCCCATACAAGTTCATGCCTCTTTGAAAGATCCATAATTTGCTTTTAGAAGTCATAATCTACATATGCTTCCTTGGAAGGGTGATAGTTGATAGAAAAGCATGCTGCTTTTATTTACTCTGCCGTTCCTTTTAACTCCTACTCTATATAACATTGCCCGATCACTCATTTCAACTTCTGAGCAGGAATGGAACCAACTCCTCCCAGGTAATTGTTTCTGACACTTTTGAGCAAGGTATATTTTAAATTGCTATATTTCAGTCATGGAAGCCCTTCTGTGTGGATTGATCAAGCACATCTTGCTTATTTCCCATATTCTGGCCATTAATGTATAGACAATGAGGGCTATAAACATAAATGGGCCTTTTTTCTGATTTTCTGGTTTCATTAACATCTTCATTTTTTGACTCTTACTGAGGTCTTTACTAAGACGCTTGTTTCTACCACTGTCTCCTAATTTACCTCATTCATTCTTGGGTCAGATGTATCTTTATCATTATTTGTGAGGTATAACTCATGAGGCCATTGTCTCAGAAATAAAATCTCTCTGCATCATCTCTTGCAAAGACACTGGCTGGTTGTGGTATTCTTTCCTCTTCAATGAACTGGATTGTAAGCCCTGGAGGCCATCTTTCTCTTTGGATCTTCAGGGCTGCCACATTTAATGCTGTGGGAAAGTGAGAGGTGGGTTGCATGGAGTGGGGAGAAATATGTAGTCACAACAACATTCTTTCCTCTGGGAGTCAAGGATGTTCAGCCTGCATCTGGAGAGGCATGACTGGGAAACATCTCCAGGTGCGACAGTGGATTGATTGGACCATGTGATGGATATGTGGGCGCAGGGGAAGGGACTTTGACTTATTTCCTTTGGGTGGGAAAAGCCGGGAGCTTTCAGATTCGGGTTTTCCCAGATGTACCAATATGACATCTCTAATAAAATGAAACTTTGAGGAAATGCCTGCCTTGGAATCTTACTTGGTTGGGCGTATTACTCGAAACCCTGACATGGATGGGTAGATAAGAAAGGCAGCTGAATCCCCAACATTTTGAGCTTCAGAGTTTGTAATGATACTATGAAAGCTACTCTTTGTTGGCATTGTTTGTCCTTACAAACATCAGCAGTAAGAAATAATTGTCAGTGGACATGATAGATAATTGGAAGTTGTACTCTTATATCACTAAAACTTGTTCTTGGCAGACAACATACTTCCTAAACTGAGGGGGCTGGTTCCCTATCTTCTAGCAGTGAGTCATCAACTACATGACTTTTCTCTTTGCATTGCTATCAAGCACAGTTGCCGTTCTGTCTGATCTTTAGGGATCTGTCATCTCTCCAATTCAGCAATGTGTCTTTCCCGAAACACTCAGGCCAGATGGGACATTAATATCTCACCTGGATTATATCGCCTTCTTAGAGTGGAATTTTTCTATACATTATGCAATTTTGTTTACTGTCATGTGTGCGTGTCTTTGTTGGGTGTGTGTGTTTTTGAACATTGCATACCCCAGACAATATTTAGATGTTTTAACTTTGATGACAGAAACTTCTTTCTATATATTTTCTTATGACTCTTTAATCACTGCACCAATTAGAAACCATGAAAAAAAAAATCTCTAAACGGAGTGGTTTTGATTGCTGTTCTGCTCACTGATGCAACTTTTCTGTCTATATTTGTCACTCCTTTTGTTCCATAATTTCTGGTGGATCCACCCTGTCCAATGGCCTAAATCAGCAAGATCTCATGAGACTTGACTGTTCTGCAAGATGTTGGTTATCCAACTGTGGTTATTTGAATATTTGGCTGACAGTGATGCCCAGTGTATATGAAGTTGCAATTTTTACTTTGAAGTGTTGTGGTCCTATGCACCACAATCTATAGGTATCCCCACTGTTGACCTTGAAGGATACTTTGCTGTTATTTCCATGCACAGTCATCACTTTATGAAAGTAAGCAAAGCATCTTTTGCACTGAGAACAGGTTCTGCAGGCAGCCAATATTGAGCCAGAAAAACCAACTTTCCACTGATCTACAGAGGTAAACATGCAGGCCCAAGACTCCTGATGTCCTTTAATTGGTCCAGAGACTCCATGCAAGCAATTCTACCTCAGCCCTACTTTTTTCCAATGTTTGCTCCCCTTTAATATGATCACCAACTGGATATCCAGTGTGGCATTTATGCTGTCATAATACATTGTCACCCTTGAGTGTCTAGCTTGGGATCTAGTGAGGGCATACAAGAGTTGCAATGTATCTTCAGCCTCCACATCTTATGAAATAGTGTGTTTTGTTGGGAAGACACAAGATGGCAAAGTTACAGTTCAAAGGAATCTCCAGGACGATGGATAGGAATACATACCTATCTTACTAACAAGAACATCATTTGAAGAACACCCTTCCCACTGATGAGACAGACATGTTTAGGACCAAGGGCAATTACAGAATTTAAAATATTTTATGCTTACAGCCTGATAATTGAGAGTACGTATCCTACAACTCTCTCACTTTTTCTCTTAATTTGGATTAGAATTCAGAGATTATCCCGGCATCCAGTTTCATAGCTGAATATCCTTTTTAGAAGGATCTAAGTCAGTGGTGAAATCCAATTTTTTTTTCTACTGGTTCTGTGGGCATGGCTTGGTGGGCATGGTGTGGCTTGGTGGGTGTGGCTTGGTGGATGTGGCAGGGGAAGGATACTGCAAAATCCCCATTCCCTCCCCACTCCAGGGGAAGGATACTGCAAAATCTCCATTCCCTCC
>JANHFM010007263.1:23929-34275 GCA_032468115.1 Grayia smithii
ATATAAGATAAATAAATAAATAAATAAATAAATAAATAAATAAATAAATAAATAAATAAATAAATAAATAAATATTCAGTGTTAAACCAGAGAGATAGCTAGACAGACAGACAGATAGATTTTAATTATACTTGGTTTTCCTTGGGAAATATATGATCAGCTGTATTTGTGGATATATATGTATCAAATCTGATAAGATGGCAGTTGAAGGGTCATGATATAATGAAACCCCTGATTTTTTTTTATCTACACACACACACACATACAAAACGATAGGGGTTGTGATGTTTCATCCACATCTTGCCAATTTTTACTCTTCCTCAAAGCAATACTTCTGCATATTATGTATCATATAAACATTTCTGAAGAAACATTTGCAGTAAACTCATTTACTTTAATGTCATTTATTTGCAATGCACATAAATACTGGATATAGTAAAGGTAAAGGTAAAGGTTCCCCTCGCACATATGTGCTAGTTGTTCCTGACTCTAGGGAGCGGTGCTCATCTCTGTTTCAAAGCTGAAGAGCCAGCACTGTCGGAAGACGTCTCCATGGTCATGTGGCTAGCATGACTAAATGCCAAAGGCACATGGAACGCTGTTACCTTCCCACCAAAGGTGGTCCCTATTTTTCCACTTGCATTTTTTTACATGCTTTTAAACTGCTAGGTTGGCAGAAGCTGGGAGAAGGAGAGACACCCCGTTACATGCCACTAGGGATTCGAACCGCTGAACTGCTGACCTTTCAATCGACAAGCTCAGCATCCACTGAGCCACCGTGTCCCCTAATACTGAATATGTATGTACGTATGTATATATACACACACATATACATATATACCAGGGGTGAAATCCAGCAGGTTCTGACAGGTTCTGGAGAGCCGGTAGCAGAAATTTTGAGTTTGGAGAACTGGCAAATACCACCTCTGGCTGGCCCCAGAGTGGGGTGGGAATCGAAATTTTGAAGTATTCTTCCCCTGGAGTGGGGAGGGAATGGGGATTTTGCAGTATCCTTCCCCTGCCACACCCACCAAGCCACACTACGCCCACCAAGCCATGGCCACCAAGCGACACCACGCCCACCAAGCCTTACCCACAGAACCAGTAGTAAAAAAATTTGAATTTCACCACTGATACACACACACACACACACACACACACACACACACACACACAGGTATATATATGCACACACACACACACACACACATCGCATTCAGTTTTAAATGATGTACAGTTTTCTGATTCAAATAACAGAGTCCAGCAATGTTTATTATATGCTGTAATAAAATGGAATAACATTCTACTTAGGTGGGCAATGTTAATGTATACCCTAAGTAGTCAATTATGGCTAGTGTTTATCAATACACCCTGATTAAACTAAAACTGAATAAAAACAGAGTAATACTACCTATGTTCATTGCATGCATATATTCAAACCATTAAAAGCTTCTATTTAAATAAACGCTGAGTTCTTCTTTCTTTAACAGAAATTGTACAAGATCATTGATAAATAATTGAATGGACATAAAAACTGTTCCTTGCACCAGCATGTTGTCTTTAAAATTGCAGTTATTATTTAAAATCTCTTCCATCTTTGGATTCACACTTCTTAACATAAGCTCTTGGGAGGAAATACATTGTGTTGGGGCAAATGTCAGAAACACATAAGAGTATTAGAAAATTTCTTTGTTTGGTTGAGATCAAACAGAGTTCAATTTCTGTGCTATATTCTCTTCAGGAATGCTAACGAATAGTAAAAAAAGAAGGACTGGAGCTGCTTTTTAAGAAACCAAGTTTTCACTTGGAATTAGTAGAATCAGAATGAAATCTTAAATACTGTAAAATAAATAAAACAGTACACCTTATGGGATATAGCAATTAATTCTATCACACAAATATATGTATATCTAGAAGCAGTTATTTGAAAATATTGGCAGGTTTTCGGATTAAACAAATCTACTCTTTGCTTTATATATTTCCTTATTTATTTCAGGGAATCTCATGCATCAAATTCTAAGGCACTGAGCATCTGAAAGAATGTCAGTTCAAATATCCAATCTACCAAATACATACAGCATTCTGTCTATCCTAGATATGCAGATGCAGTTATAGGGAATGGTTTGGGAAGTGTTCCTCTTTATTGATGGAGTTCCCATTCCTAAGAGGCAATTCTATCACGTTATAGGTTTTTTTGGCTAGAATTTATCTTCATTTTCATTTGTCTTGGATGGGTTTGCATGTCCCCATTCATGACAGAGCAATTGGGGGGTGGTCTTCTTGGATTCAAACAGCAGATGGTATCTGTGGTCAGGAAGGTCTTTAAACAAATTTATATAATGCAACAGTTGCATCCATTCTTAAATTAAGAGGCATGCCCTTAGTCACCCATAGGATGGGCACCTTCAATGTGCACTTTATGATGCTGTTCTTGAAGACCATTGGATGGTACAGCTGATCCAAAATTCCAGAGTTCCAGGGATGTAGGCTGGGATGTTGGAAGACTCTTTGGGCAAAAAATAGTAGCAAACCACTTCAAACCCATCTCAATTTCTGCCAATGAAATGGGGTGAATATCTCCATGAACAGCTGATCCATATTTTTGCCAAAAACAAAAGCAGTACAACTCCTAAGAATTTATTCAACCAGGGAAGTCCAATAAAATTTGCATATCCTTGGTGCAGATTCTTTTTAACATTCTAAAGCAGGGGTGTCAAACTCGATTTCATTGAGGGCCGCATCAGGGTTGTGTTTGACCACAGGTGGGCATGGCCAGCTCACTGTCACCCTATGGAGGCTCAAATGCTCTGCCATAAAAAATGGGCTCCCAAGCTCCATTTTTGACTACAATGGCCTTCTGCAACCCTTTGCCAGCGAAAAAGGAGCTTGGGGGAGCACGTGCAGCCCTCCCGAGCTCTATTTTCTCTAGCAGAAGCACCGCGGATTGGCTCCATGGGCCAAATCTAAGCACCCCGTGGACTAAATCAGGCCCATAGGCCTTCAACTTGACACCCCTGTTCTAAAGGATACAGTATATTAAATGAGAATTGGCTCATATTTTGTAATAGCTAATTTGAATACTACATCCTCTATTTAAGGCTATAATGGCATTAAATATATCTTTGCACCATGCATGTGTTTGTGTATGTTGTAATGTATTTATGTGTATGTGTATTATATCTGTCTATATTAATATGGACAAATTTAATTACATCATGGCAGTAGATGGGTGGGCAGCTAATAATGAATAAGAGCTAATATGGAGACAAATTCTAACCCTAAGTAGAATTTGGTTCATGTCTTATAAGTGTGGGTGGGCCTCAGCAGTGTTTGGTAACAATAGATCTAACAATATTTAATGACTATAAAAGTTTCATTTTCTCAGTATTTCCCATTCTTTCTCAATTGCAGATATGGATACAATAAATAGACAGATGGAGGAACTAAATATGGATGAAGTATTTTATTGACTTCTTTGATACCAATAAATAGAACTGGCAAGAAGCACAATTTATAGTGCAAGTGCAACATTAATGAACAGGAGCTATAAATATATTCTAGGAAACTGACAATCTTTGGGCCAATTTGATTTAGGTGCTATATTTTCCAAATAAAAACTATTACATTTATCAAAATTAAGGTGTGGTGGTGAAATGGCTAATATAACCATAGCAATAGCACTTAGACTTATATACCACTTCACAGTGCTTTACAACCCTCTCTCAGCAGTTTACAGAGTCATCATATTGCCCCCAACAATCTGGGTCCTCATTTTACCAATCTCGGAAGGATGGAAGGCTGAGTCAACCTTGAGCCAGTGAGAACCAAACTGCCAAATTGCAGGCAGTGGTTAGAATGCTGTATTGCAGGCTACTTCTGCTGCTTGCCAGCTATTTGCAATGTAATAGTTTTTATTTGCATCATGGAAGAAACCTTCTCTAAAATTCTGGTTGAGAATTCTGAGGCTTGCATCTACCTGGAGCACAGCAGCTTGTGCAACTGAGCCAAAATCATATCTTTGTTCTCTGTGGTAGAAATAAAGGAAAGATTCCTAACCAAGCATTCTAGTTGCTTCAGGCTAAATAGAAAACGGGAGTAGCTGGACTAATGTTTCACTGTGGGGTCTTTGCAGGGAAAGACTCATGTCTGCCAAAGTCTTTTGTGACACATGGGAGAAATGAAGCTTTAAACAAATAAATTGCCATATATATGTATGGAAGAATCCACACTTCTATATGGTATAATATCAGCAATTAGATACGTTCAGCAATGACCATGTTCTTTATTAGAGACTTACTCTTAAGGATCTCATTTACAATTTACCATATTAAGCAATCTGTTACATTAATAAATTGTGCATGATTTTCCAGTTCTCATGGATTCTTCCATCTGGACTTTGTTGTTTGACAGTATATTGGAGATTATTTTGGGATTTCTTGCTGTCCTTGCATGATATTTCACTTGAACTGAAGAAGAGATTTTTCATTCCAAAGAACCCTTGATTAATCGCTTTGCCCAAATCCTTCTGCTAGCTCTTAATTTTCAGTATTAACATTTTAAATGAATTTACTGCCAAAGTCTGCTAAACCATAAATACATAATTCCAGTGCGGAACACCTGAGGTAACTTTTCTCTAATCCTTTAAAATTGCTTAATTCCCAGGGCTCCTGTCAGGCAGCCAGATTTAGGCCTCAGTCCTGAAGAGAAACAACCATCTTCCCTAGTAAAAAAAAATTAAAAGAGAAAGAAGAAGTTCATGGAGGAGGAAGACAGGGGAAAGAGCAGCTGGTCAAAAGACAATTGAACCACAATTTTATTAGACTTAATTCAGTTTTTCATTAACATTACTATGAAAAAGACAGAACATTAATATTATTACATTATTACAAAAATACAAAAAAGCATTATTACAAAAACAATTCATGGTCATTTCTTGAATTACAAAATGTTATAAAGCCAGATTCACTTAACAACCATGTTGCTAACTTAACAAGTGCAGTGAGTCATTTAATAACTGTGTCAAGAAAGGCTGTAAAATGAGGCAAAATATACTTAATAAATGTCTCGCTTAGCAACATAAATTTTGGGCTCAATTATGGTCCTAAATCGAGGATTGTACATACATTGAATACATGCAAACATATAATGTTATCACCATTTTAACAATGCTATTAGGCCTAACAAAGGACCCTGAGGCATTCGTATAAAGAAAAGCTGAATGCTTTATTTGGATTTGTGTTAATATATTCCCTCACCCACCCAATCCACCCAAAAAACGCTTAATCCTGTGAATTTGAGGATTGTACCAGATGACATTTTAATGATTTTGTTTATAAAGTAAACAAATGTTTCATGACTACTATTGCACACATTTTATGAATGGGCAATTGACAATTCTCAAAACGACAGACATAGTTGCTTCTGCATGCAATTTTCTTAGTTTTGTGATAGTGTGATGGAGTTCTCTGCTTTTTAAAAAGTGCATTCTGCTTTGACTCCTTGTGACTTTTGCGACTTCTGGAAAATTCTTCACTATCTTGTGCTCTCTGTTTAGTAACAGCTCATACTTTTTCACATAATTCCACTAATCTCTTTGATCCTGTCCCTCCACCTTAAGTAGTTTTTTTTCCCTTTCTGTTCTCTCAACCTTGCCAGACATAATCTTCTATTATTATCTAGCATCTACTCAATTCACATGTATAAAGAATATGAGTTTCAGCTTCCTGTCCATTAATACTGAGAGGGCAGTTAAGTTTGATTGGCAAAAGACAGATCGAGTCCATGGTAGTCAATAAAAATTGCCAGCTCCCTTTTAGCATCTGTGTTTTTCTGTCTTCAGTTTTTACAGTTGGAGAGACTGTTTGCCTTAAATTTTTGCATTTTGTATTTTGATATTCTTAATATTATTTAAGGTTGTCATAAACATCTACTCTAACATTAATGCCTTTACTCCTGTAGCACATTCTCTGTCCCTCCCTCACTCCCCCTTCTCTCCCCCACCCCCGAGTGTGTGTGTGTATGTGTGTGTGTGTGTGTGTAAAACTCCTTTCTCACCCTTATGGATGGTCTGTGTCTCAATCTGAGAGTCTGCACAGTATTTTACCTGTTTCTAACACTGCACTCTTCTAGACAGAGAGCTCTGATATTACTAGATTCGTTGGAGCCATTCTCCCAGCTTTGGAGTCACAGCCCTAAATGTTCATATGATCATCACTGAGACTACTTTGGCCTTTTACTTTACATATGCTCTTTAATTTCTTCCTTCAGGCTATAAAATGTCTCCAGCTTCTCATGCTCTTTCTTCTTGATATTGCTGTCACTTGCACTGCTACATTGATCATTGCTACTGTCTTCTGGTCATTATTTACTACTACAATGTCTGATTGATTGGCATGCCTGTCTGTCTGAATCTGGAAGTCCCTCAGGCTCTTAGCCCTGTTATTTCCATGACCTTCTGTGGGATCCCCACTTGGACTTGATAGGGTCTAGCTCAGATACTGTGCAGACATTCCTATATACAATGTCAACTATGTGGTTGTACCATTCAGTGTTTGCTGCTCTTCTCTGGCTCTTATACCAGGAGTCTCCAACTCTTGGGCTGTGGACCAGTACTGGTCTGTGGCCTGTTGGGAAGCAGGCTGCATAAGTGATGGGCAAGTGAATAAAGTTTCATCTGCACATGCATGGGATCTAGGTTGTGTGTGAAACCATTCCACCCCAGTCCATGGAAGACAATTTTTCTTCTGAAACTGGTCCCTGATGCCAGAAAAGTCAGGGATGTGTTGGATGTCTATCTGCACGGTTCACACCTTGAGTCCTACCTAGTGTGGTAGACCCCTGCTTCCATTGATCTGGTGCTTAGCTCATTTTCTTATGTTGCTATGTTCAGGCCCTCAGTGCTGTTGTTTAGACGAACTCTTTCCAGACACTGTTAGGATTTCCCAATATCTGCCACCACAACCATCCATCAATATCCCATGCGGGATCATTTCTTGCAATGGCACTTCCTCTGCTTGATTTTCCTATTTGTTGCTGCCTCTCAGCAGGTTATCTTTGGGTGCCATCTTACTGATATACTCTTGGACACTCTGAGTTTCATCCAAGGCAATGGCTTTCACTCTTACCAGACTCTGACCATTTTCTTTCTGTCTGGTATATAGTCTCTGGGTGCAACTCCATACATTGTGAAAGGCCTCCAGCTCTTCACATCACCAGTTGCCATGTCCTTCTTTGGTCAGCTTACTATACTGGCAAGGTATCTGATGATGGGCATGATGTATGTCCATCATCAGATACCCTGTGGATCAGATACTCTTTGGATCTTGTTCTTCCCATTGAACTGACTCTTCAGGATGTGTCTTATCTTTTATTGGCTCTTAGATATTACTGTCTTTTTGTGTCCTCAGTATGATTCCCATGTGGCTGTGTGTAGGCTACTTGTACTTCATCTCTATGTCTATTATGTGTCTTGCTGTAATTCCATTATATTAGTCTTAATTGATACTTAACTACTTTCCCATTTCTTGGGAACTATCATCTGGCCACTTCTCCTATCCAAATAACATCACAATATCCTCACTGTTGATCTGCTTCAGGTGGATCAGTGAGTCAATGTCATTTTTAGCCTATAACATTATGTCATCTGTGTAGAGGAGGTTGCTGATGATAGTTCCACTCTTGAATCTGTATCTGTATCCAGTCCTTGTGATTATTTGGCTGACAGGGTTCAAGCATATATAAAACAGCAAGGGGACAGACTTCCAGTCCAAATTATTTCCAGTCTAAATTATTTCCAGTCCAAATTATTTCTTGAATAAGTTCCTTAATGTACTGTTGACTTTGTAAAACTCCTGGCATTCACAGGTACATGTGTCTAGCATTGAGTCATAGGCTTTCCTGTATTCAATCTGTGTTTGTATGTGTATACACAGATTGGTCTGTCTAGACCTTGAGTGTTAGGTGAACTGCTCTATCTATGAGCCTCTGGTGGTTTGAACCTCTGGTGTTGTTTCCAATACCCCTTTGAGCTGTGCTGATGAACTGGCTGATATAGTCCTTTAGCTTGGTGGCCATGATGCTTCAAAGGACTTTCCATGTTATTGGGAAGCAGGTTATTGGGTGGTAGTTGGGTGATGCTGTTCCCTTGTGGAGGTTTTTCATGATGATTCCTTGTGTTAGCAGTCTGGATGGGAGCTTGCTGCTAACAACTTGTTCATTTGTGCTAATAGGCATTTATGCACTCCTTTTAGTCTCTTTTGCCAGTAGATATGGACATGTTCAGTGTGGGTGCTGTCTAGCTCTTCATATTCTTGACCTGCTATTAGATCTCTACTACTCTTATTGGTTCCTTTTTTGGGAGATTGCTATGATCTGCTCCCAGGTCCTGCAACCAATTTGCATTGGGGTTATGTCTTTTCTTTCTTCCATTATGTTCTTCCTGTACTGTTCTATTTCTGCTGTTGGTGGCTCTGAGGTTACTATGTTTTTGTATTGCATTTGGAAGCACACCTTGGATGGTTTTTGGAGAACAGAGCTTTTTTGTTCTTGTCCTCTGCTTCTCTAGTGTATCTCCTTAACAGCCAGTGATTTTTTTGCTCACTCTCTCTCCCTCCCTCCCTCCCTCCCCCATCCAAGTGGTGGGTTATAACTGGTGTTACCACCAGTTCTCTTCATGCACGCGCTTGGTGCGTGATCGCCGCATTAAATTTTTTCCCAGCTGAGGTGCGGGAAACAGAACAAGCTCTCTGCACAGGCGCATAGTAGTGTAGCCCAGCTGAGGCACGGCAATCCACTCCAAAGTGCCTCTCAGCTGGGCTAAAAAAAGAAGAAATAAAGGCAAAAATAAGGTAGGAGTGGGTGGGCGGGCCCAGCTCCCGGTCGCGGAGAACCAGTTTGGTGATGTCACATCGTCACTGCTACTGGCTCGCATGAACTGGGCCGAACCGGGAGCAACTCACCACTGCCCCCTCCCCTCCCTCCTTCAAATCAGTTTTTTGTTTCTTGGTGATTGTCTGGACAAACCCCTGCAGTTTTCTTAGCAAGAAGATGATAGAGATTGAGAAACAGAGATCCTTGAGACTAAAAAATAAAATGATCCATTACATTTTATACTCAGCTAAGCATCCAGATTGATCTTAACTGCTGTATATCTTCTTAACATTTAAGATCAGTCAAGATTCTTGATCTTCCATTTTTATTCTCATAATGAACATTTCTAAATCATCTTTACTTTCAGGTAACAGAGTAGTTAGTCTTGCAAATTTGATTTCATCTATCATAATTTCCTATCTTGCCATTCTTGTAATAATTTTGCAATATATTTCCAATGTGAGTTATGGAGAGAATATGCAACTTAGTTTCAGCACTTTATTCTGAACCATCCTGTTTCTCCAAATACAGTTCTTATAATAGCTTCTTCTAATTATGAAGATTTCTTAGAAAAATAATAAAATGTTCTGACACACCCATTAGTCTTAATATGTTTCCTACCCTGGCAAGTCAAAGGGCTTGCTGTAGGCAATGAAGCAAAAGTAAATTTCCTAATACTCCCTTGCTATCTCATTCAGATTATGTTAACTGTCAGATCTCGTGTCCATCTGTCTTTTCTGAAACCTGCCCCTTCTCTGGAATTTCTCTCTCCATGAATGGCTCTATTCTTCTTTCTAAGATTTCAGACAAAGCTTCTTCACAATTCCTGCATTTACAGTGTTATCTAGTAGAATAATGAAACAAATAAAAAATCAAGCTCAGTGAATTTCAGCAATGCTAACAACAACAACAACTTGTGTGATGAAGTACTGCAGTGGTTCAGTAATTTCCACATTTCTTGCATTTTCCTTTTTCGGTGTCTGGGATTAACAGTGTTGTATTATATTTGTTGATACAAAGCTGTTTACAACTTTAACTGCTGCTGCTTTTATAGCTCTTATCAGTGGGTATTTCAGCTGTGTCTAGTGTTATTCTTGACAACACTGGTCAACTGACTGTTTAACCTGCTTCTCCAGTGAGAACATATTCCAAATATATTCTTTCTCTACAAATCTACAAATGTTTAGCATACTAAATCTATTCTTTACACTGATATTATTATTATTGATTTGATTAGCCACCTAGAATGGCATGGTGGCCTAGTGGTGAAGACACTTGCCTCCCACTCGGAAGGTTGAGAGTACAATCCTAACTAGCAGCAGATGTTTCTCTCCTAGGGTGTAAAGAAAAAAAAAATCTGTTGATTATTCTGCATAGGTGTCAGGAAGGGCATCCAGTCAGTATTATTATTATTATTATTATTATTATTATTATTATTATTATTTATCATATTTATATGCCGCCCATCTCCCAGAGGA
>JANHFM010007266.1:39436-53111 GCA_032468115.1 Grayia smithii
ATATAAGATAAATCTTCTTAAATGGTTAAATTTTATACAATAGATCAAATCAACCATGCCAATTTAGTCATCAGCACTCTTTTCAAAGAGATCTCAACAAGTTCCTCAAGAGGTGCTGAAGAAAATGGATTGGCTCTTTCTCTCTGATATCCTAATTCTGACAAAGCAATGTCAAGAGAACCATCCCTAGGAGTAACTGAATTATCATCCTATGTTTCAATCAAACATTTATGTGAAAAGTTCCTGAGTCCTCTGAATTTTTGCATGTTTGGATTTTAAATGTTATTAAACCTTGATGTGCATCCTCTTGTGTTCCCAATGGGCAGTCTGAATGAACAAACAATCCCAAAGTTCAGTGCTTGTTCCATTTATTTCATATATAATACAATGTGATATGCCAGGGTGAAAAAAACCTATTACCTTAAATAGCATTCCCAATAAAAAGTAAATTGTTTAGATTAAAGTCCTTGGTGGCAAAGCTGGCTGGGGAATTCTGGGAGTTGAAGTCCACCCACCTTAAAGTCACCATGGTTGAGAAGTACATGCTTTAGAAGTACAGAAAGCTATGCAGTACAGTATGTGATTATTAATGTTTTTATCTTACACACTCATTGATTTAATTGTTTGGTTTTAACATTGTGAGGTATCATACAAAAAAGGTGCAAAAGAGAGCTGATAATATCTTTACTGAAAAGCAATGAATTGTCTATTTTTCATTAATTTTTATAGTTCTAATTTGTTTACTGCAACAATAGCCTAAAGTTAAAAAGATGTTGATGAATTTGACTGCTCTATTTACCTTTATATTTGGACATCTCCTTATGTAAAAATAATGCCAATGAAATAAGCCCATAATATTCTGCATTCATTTCTTTAGATAGTAGCAGTCTAATTTTGCAAACTCATTTCTTACCATAAAACAATTTAACTTATGAGATTTCTGTTAGCTAATTTAAGTTCTTTTTGAAACATTTTGAGGATACTTGAATCCTGGGCTTATTACGTTTTAGCAGCACTCTTAAAACCTGGCTTTTAAAGGAATTCCTGACAAAAAAATAATAATAAAAAATAGAATTCTTATCTTGAATTATGCTTGGGTGCATTGTTCTTGGTGGCCTTATTATTTTTAATAACTTTTGTTATCATTAACATGTATTATTGTTTCTTCTTTTATTATATTGTTTTTGTATTTTAATTATTTTTTGATGGGGGGAAAGATTGGGAATGTCAATACAATGAACAAAATCAGGTGTCCTGCCAAAGAAATTGATCCTCTTTCCTTCCCAGTAAGTGCTTTCTGTTCCCACAGGTGTTATCCTACCTGGAGAAACCATACATTTTTCCTTCATCTTTAAATCATTGAGTGCAGGCATTTTCAATGAGTCCTGGGAGTTTAGTACTCATCCTGAGTTATTAGGAGGAGCTATGTTACAAGTGACTCTTTGGGGAATTGCACTCTATGAAGATACTACAGTTAAACTCAGGGAGGATCTGGAGGTAACGAAACCTATTTTCATAAGATGCATGGTAGAAGAAGTTCACTTTGCTCTAAGTTCACATTGCTTTAAAGATTGGATGTTGTGGAAGATGCAGCTAATATTTAATTGGATGCACAAAAATGAACTTTCCAATCAGGTTTTCCATAGAGGGCTACGTGGAAGTATTACTAAATTATGATTCTGTATGTTAGCACAAATCCTAGTTTCTGAACATCCAAAATGGAAACTTCTTTGAATTCAAATTACAATTGCTATAAAGCCTGGTACAATGCAGTTTGTGATGTTTTCTAGCTTAGTGTGTTATATGAACATGGTTTACATTTTATACATAGACAGGCAGTGTTCATATGACATATTAAGCTAGAAACGCTTTACTGTTATTTTGCTTGAAATTCCAGAAAGATTTAGAGGCTCGAGAAATTGCTGTTATAATAGAAGAAAATCTAGAAGAGTTACTTAATCGGATTCGAACACCCACACGAGTGAGATCCCCAGTTGATGCTTATGTCACTGAAGAAGAATTATTTCACAGAAAGAATCCAGAGGTATAGTTTGTCCTTTATAGGGAATGTGGGATGCGGGTGGGGAGGGAGAATAAATAATAAGGACTGATATTGGTCAGAGCATTGGGAACCAGTAAGGGAACAACTTTATCTTCTTTTTTAAAAAAATAATTTTGATTTAAAGTTTTTACATAAGTAAAAGATAAGTACAAAAATATATAAAGAAAAGAATGAAAAAAGAAAAGGAAAGTGCAGAAAAGAATACAGTTAAAGGGGATAAACAAATGACTTTCACTCTTTACAGCAGTTACAAACTTACTCTCTTCCTCTTTAACATTAAATAATCCCTTCAGCTCCATGTTCAATGTTTTTTCAATCATCAAATCCATCATTTTTTTCCCATTCTCAGCTAAAAGTCCATAAAAGGTTTCCAGTCTTTTTAACATGTATTTATTATCTTATCCTTGATAAACCAGGTGAACTTGCCATCCCGCTACTTCTGCCATCTTCACAATCTATTCTTCTATTGTGGGTACTTCATTATTTCTCCATCTTTGTGCATATGTTAATCTTGCTGATGTTATCATATATAAAATCTTCCATAACTCTTTTCTAATTGACTATTCCTAAGTTCCCAAAAAGAGTTCTGGTTTCATCATTAATATTAACCTCTCTCTCTCTCCCTCCACTCTCTCTCCTTCTCTCCCTCTGTCCCTCCACCCCTCTTTCTTTTTTTCACAAGTCCACTTGCATAGTATAAAGTTCTTTCATGTTTTTTGCATTTCTAATATTGACTAGAAGTATTTTTATATATCTCTGATAATTTCTTGATGTCAAAGAAAATCTCTTAAAACTTACTAGTAGCTCTTAAATTATAACACAATCTGAATGTCAGTTTCTTTATCCACATTTTCACCCGTCTATATATTCTACATGTAGTCCTTCATTAACAATGGTAAGTGGACTGGAATTTCTGTTGCTAAGCGATGCAGTCGTATGTGTGATGATGTCACATAACCACATTGCTTAGTACCACAATCCCAGCAATCTCCCTTGCCATTATTAACTAAATTCCATCTCGCCTTCTTAGGGAAGGATCCACTCCTCCCCAAGCCAAGCTTGGTCCATCCATCACAGCCCCAAGCCTTGGTAAGATTTCCTCTTCTACCTCTTCTTGAATTCCCTTCACCTGCCTATCTCCTTCCCATCTCTGCCTTTTGGACTGCTCACGTGCCCCTGCTTCCTGCCATGGGCCTTATTTTATGCTGCCTTCTTTCATGCTGGTGCAGCTATGGCTTCTCTTGTTGGCTGCCCAGGGTCTCTTTTTAAATATGCCAACCAGTTTTCTGGGGTGTTGGCTATTCTTGCAAACTTATGTCATCTGCAAATTTCAGTTTCAAATTTGAGCAAAAAAATATACATCTTTTTTGCAACGAGATATTTATCATAGGTACACTGTTGATTTCCAATTTCTGTCCTATATTATTTAATCCCCATTACTGTGCATATGAAACCACTGAAAATTAAATCCCTCTGCACTTAATTTCTTGACTTCATCTTGAGCTGTCCATCTTCCTGTATTAATATGTGTTGGTATGTTAATGGTTTTTCTTTGTCTGCTCTTTCTTTTCTATAAAATGCTTCTTGTGCTGAGATCAGTAAAAGTATTTTTGGGCCCAGTCTGGGCTTATATTTATTCCACATCTTTAATATGGCACTTCTCATATAATTATTTTTGAAATCTTCATTAACTATCGTATCACAAAAACCCAGGCCATCCAAACCTGAATCTTCTAAATCTAGCATTTTATTTCTCAGCAAAACCCACTCTTTCATTCAAATCAAATAGCAGACAGCAAAATAAATTTAAAATCAGACAGTCTTCTTCTGCATCTTAAAGAATTTTATATTTAATACTTTGTTTTTCATCTTGCCATATAAATCTAGATATGCATTTTGCCATTGCCATTTTTCAAAACAGGTATTGTTTGAAATAAAAAAAAAATCTTCCTAGGTAACACAATAATTTTTACCACAAGAATTCTTCAAACAATGACAATTGTAACTTTTCCTGTCTTATTAGATCTTCCCTACTTGTAGTAAACTTCTGTTAACCTAGACTCGGGGACTGGCTTGTGAATGGCTCCGTTGTGTGCCCCGTGTCGGACTGACAAAGGAAATAGGCATACTCAATCAGCAGGCAACTTGTGAGATCTTTTGTTGCACTACCAGGCATTGGGAACAACTTCCTTGGTCAAGGAGCAGTCTAACTAGTCCTTGGGACCGGATTTCTAGATGTAGAAAGAAAGACCAAAACATAATTAAGGCCTGTTTTTGAAGCATATGAAGAAACTGTGTGTCAATTTAGCCATTATGTTGCTGGTTTTTTCCTCCCATATTCCCAATTTCAGTTGGATTAATTGCTGTGGACACTGGGCATTTTTTTTAGAAATTTTACATTCTTATACACAGTCATTTTCCTTCACTAATTTTCCATGAGCATTTTCATGAGCAGAGATGCCCAGCATTGTAAAACATGAGTCCCAAAGCAAAATACTTTTGAGATATGAAGGTGAATACCTGTTGGCTCAAAACCCATTAATATTCACAGCAAAATTAGTTAAACATTTTGTATCAATGTTAATGTATCGAAGGAAAATATATGCAAGATATGCATAAATGACAGAAAAATTGAGCAAATAGGTAAATTTGAGCCTTTGGTAGAATGCCAACTAAAGATGAAAACAATTTTAAGGCATGAAATTGTTTTTCTAACAATAACAATTATTATCAAGTCTGATCTCAGGCTGTTTGCTTTGGATCTTCCAAATCTAGCCCTCACAGCTATTATTTACTAATTTAGCAATGAATTTTGATACTGTGTTGCTGGAAGCTCTTGGACTACAAAATGGGATTAGAAGGATACACATGCCCAATAGATTATCCATACCTGGAATAAGTCCCAGTGAAAAGGAACAAGGCCCACTGAACTCTAATTTAAGGTGTTGGTGATGATTTATAAAGACCTATATGCCATAGGGCCAGGCTACCTATGGAACCGGCTTTACATCAACCCAATGTGGTTCTTCTAAAATTCTTCCCAGTGTCCACAGCAATTACCGTAATCCATCTGAAATTGGGAATGTGGGAAGAAAAAAACATGTGCAACTGCACATATGCTAATCCAGCCATCTGTTCCTTTTAAACGTTTGCAGCATAAAATAAATTCTAAAGACCCATTTCTGTGTGTGTGTGTGTGTTTAGTCTAGAACTGCCTAATCTAGAACTAGACAATACCAAGAAACTTTATAGTAGTAAAATAAAATGTGAAAAACAAGTCTACCATAAAGTTGCTGTCCCTAGAATTGCAGACTCAAGTTATATGCTGAGATGTATTAATATTTTTCCTACATATTGACAAGAAAACATTTCTGACTTACAAAGTACATTAAAAGTGTGCCTTTTACTCTGGATGGGAAAGATAGAAGAAGGGGTAATGATAAAACATATTTCTAAATGGTGGATGGTAAAAAGGAAGTAATATTTATTTTAGAATTCTACTGTAGTTATTTTAAAAAGGTGTATGAATAGATATAGTAAGTAACAGTGTAATAGGAAACAATGCATTCAGAGTGCTAAAAAGAGATATGCAGTAAGTCCCACCACAGATGTTAAAGTCCCACTACTTCTCAATCATATAGATGAAAGGAATCAACCACTATAGCACATCTATTTGTGTAGATATGGACACCTATTCTTGGTCTTTTCTTTATTAAATCAGTTTAAATTTAAAAAATGAACCAGTAAGAAACAAAACACAAGCTGCTGGCTGAAGCATGTTAACACCTGATGCTCCATGAAATTTACATAATAAACTGCTGCCAATGTTATCTGATTTTTTTTAAAATAATAAATTAGCATGCTCCCAGAGCAAATATGGGTCCACTTTTTGTTTTATATATAGATTGAAGTATCAAGATACATTCAAATTCAGAAAGGTCTCTATCACAGAAACCTTGATCAGAACTGGTTGATTCCTTATATGCCACTTTATTTGTCATCTCTCTGCCTACAGCTGCATTACAATCACCAAGTTGTAAAGGGGCTTCATGAACTATGGAACAGAATTATGAATCCTCAACCTGTAGAAGTGTATGCAGAAGAAGGACAGAGAAAAAACACGGTCAGTGAGACTTCTCCATCCAAGAGTACTGCAGACTCTCAGAAGAGTCCTGAGGATATCCATAAGAGTTTTTCCTCGCCTACTTCCATAGCAAAGACGCTTGGGTTGGAAGAACTGGTAGATGAACCGAGTAAGACTGACACAGAAGAAGTGGCCCAAGTAGAGGAGGCACCTCGTCTGGAATGGAACCTTTCTGTTGCCGATTTTAGGCAGGTATGTGAATGAGGTTTCTTATTCCTCAGTCTAAGAATATTCAGAGAGAATTCCATCTTTGTGCCAAGATATCCAATATTTTCTAATATGGAAAATGGCAAGATTTGAACCTTGACCATAGGCATCTTTTTTCATTCAAGAAGTCTGCCTGTTGGTAAGTATAGGAAGAGACACTTGCAAGCCCCACTAACTGTGCCTAATTTCACCAGCATTACTATTAATTGAAATAAAGGGAGGCTGGTGCATCTCTTTTGCTCTTTTGCCACTTTATAATTTCAGGCATTATGATCTCAGACTGACTGTAAATATTTGTAGTTCTGCTTGTGTTTATGTGTGCATTTTAGAGAGAGAGTTTGATATTGATTTCTATTTCTTTAGACATTGCTGACAGTCCCTGAAGAAGAAGAACGGGAAGTTGCCCTAGCTCAGCTCAATAAAGCAGCATTGGAACTTTGTATTACTCCCCTGACAACTCAGGAAGATATCTTCTACCAGATATGGTATGGTGTATAGGAGGAGGCTGTTCCACCCAATGCTTTGCATACATAATATTGGCAGCAAAAAATCTTAAAATAAACCCATTGTACAGTTGGTGAGCAAAGATGCAGGGTAGCTAACAGATCTCATTTATTTTCTTTATGCAGCACTTCTTCCAAAGAGCTCAGAACAATATCCATTTGTTGTTCTGTTTCATCTTCCTTTATGACCTGACATCAACCTTGTAAGGTCGATTAGTGGAAAAGATAGCATTGCGGTTTGGAGTCACAAATCAGTTTTCTGGATGACTAATCCTAATTCTTTCTTTTTTACTCTACCATTTGCATACTAATTCACAGATTCTATTTTCTTCTCTAAAGAAATACCTTTGATTTATTAGCTAGCAAGCTTCATTTAGGACAGAAGAGAGCAATTTACCACCCCAGCCTCTTCTTGGTAACTTTTGAAGTTTCCAAGATTGTGTGGTTTAAGTTTTGTAGCAAATAGCAATGCAAATTTCTGGGTTTTTTTTAAAGAGAGAGAGAGAGAGAAATACACTAGCATAGCATCCTTTATTTTAACTCTCCCATTTCCAAAATACTTTTAAAAAGATGATGTCACTCACTGTCAATTCCCCAATATCTTTGAAAACCATACAATGGCCTTAACAGCTACAATCCTGTTCACCAATGTCCTCTCCAATTTATGGATCTGTTATTTGGGACACCAGGAACAATAAACCTGTGTAAAATATTTACTTAACTAGGAAATAAATTTGCAGTTGGAATTGCAGAGCTGAATAATTCAATAAAAATGTTGATGGGTGATTCACAAACAAACCTATTCACTGTTTTGGACAAATCTTTGTTTTTCACCCTAAACCTCTTTCAGAATTCCAAAGCCGTTGTAAAATATAATCTTTGGAAATTTAAATAATAATATCAACAATATCTTTTTCTTTAAAAAAATCTTTTTTGCTTTTTAAATGTTTACAACAGCAAATTATGATGAGGACTTGCCAGAATTTGATCCTTTATATTTGTTTAGCCATTGCTTTTGGAAAGCTAAGAAGGTCAGCGAAATCGGAAGAAACCAAGAGTTTGGCTTGCAAATCTCATTAAGAATTACATCCCCATCCCTGCAAACATTTTCTTTCCTTAGTGGATTGTTGAAGAGCAGCAGTTCTCAAAATGGAAGTAGACTTGTTAAATATAGTATTTGAATATTTTGTGAAGAATGAATTAAATGAAAAGGCCTCAAGGGATCCAGTCATACAGTGAATCCTGGGTCTCCGCATAGTTTGTTATTCTAACCTTACATCTTTCCTTTGTTAGTGAGGTTCATTCTGCTGTTTCTCTGCAGTGGGCTTTTAGATCATTCACTTATTATCCTCAATGATGAAATAGGTACAAATTATTCTCATTCGTAGAAGCTGTCCTGTACATCCATGTATGAGTTAATACTCCATAGTTGCCACTTTCCATTCTAAGTGACTGGCATTAATATTTTTTAAAGGGGGTGGTTGGGCAATCAGATTCTCCCACTGGAGGTTGGTTGTTCTGTTCCCAAATCTCTTTTTCTTATATATGGATAAGGAATAGGGTGAATAATCATATCTGATGCAATTGGCATCTCTTTTTAATTATATTTATTCTGAAAACAAAAACCTTGTGCTACAGATCTCACATATTTAGGAAACAGTGCCTTAGGAGAATAACTCAAAAATATTTTACTTAAATTAGCAACAGCTCTTATAAATTTGGGTCTGCTTTTGATTTAGAGAAAGCCATTAAAAAAGCAATGACAGAATTTTGGCTTGCTCTTCTTTGTCTCTCCTTTTGAAGAGAAATAAAATCAGATTTCTTTCTCGTATTAGTTTCCAGTTGTGGAGGGAAGTAATTGATGGGCTGGTGAACTGCTCGTTAGTGCTAAGATCTCTGCTTGGTATGCCCGAGAAAGACATTTATGTTGAAACTGCTCCAGAAGAACTAGGTAAGTTTGCCTGTCAATTCAATAGCTTTGACTCTAAGAAAATGTACAGGTAAACAACATTAAGAATGGTGAACAGTCCCTGCTTGATCCAGGTATAAAATCAATATCACCCCTCTTTCCTAAATTGCATTTAAACTTTTACTAATGTTTCCAGCTTACTGCTTGCCAGAAAGTAGTTTCACTAATCAGAAAGGCCAGTAAAATAATTGTTAATCCTAAATGGAAGAAATTTATTTTGCTTATTTTCCAGCTGATGTAAAATCAGCTGTTGCAAAGGCTGTCAAAGAAGATCGGAAAATTCAGAAAGAAGATAAGAAAACTGCTTTGAAGGAAAAGGAAAAAGGAAAGGCAACCAAAGAGGTAGATATACAAAATGAAGCTTAATCAGATAAAACTGCATTATGTAATCTATTTCAGGCTGAAGACTACATTTGGCCTGTGGGTGGCAAACCGAGAATTTCAATGCAAAAAATAAGCAAAATTGAATTGAAAAGTGGGTGGAAGCAGGAAAAAACACTTTATTTTATTTCATTTGAATTTAATACACATTATATTAAATAGATTAAAGAGTTACTGTGATTACCTTCCACATATCCTTCCAGTTTCCCTTTTCTCACATTAAAAATTACAGGGCAATAGCAATTTGGGGATGACATTCCGGGGATATTATATAGGTTCTGAGAGTTCAGATTTCACATCTGTGAGATAAATGAAAGATAAAAAGAATTTTATAGCTTTTTTCATCTGAGTTAACTCTTTACTGAAGGTATTGTTGATTTCAGATATACACTGTGGTATTTGAAGCTATGCAAATCATATTGTTCTGATCTCTGTTTGGTATAATTGCATCTTTTTTAGCAAGAACGCACAAATAGCCGAAAAAGCAAGGGAAAGGAAGAGAAGAAAGTAAGGACTCCCACAAAGGAAACAAAGGATGCAATCTCTTTTTCAATAGAATCTTCAGAAGCAGAACTACAGTTACGCCGAGAACAAATCGATCCAATTGTGCAGGAAAAATACCGTGAAAAACTCTATGTTGAAGTAAGTTTGTACATACACCTTACAATAGGAAAAATACTCAACCACGAAACAAAACTCACAATAAACCAAATAAAACTTATAGGAGCCCCAAATTTACAAGAGTAAAAAGCCTGAATAAGAAAATCCTTTACTTGATCCTTTACTTGATACCAAAAGATCACAGCTCCTTGACAGTAGGCAAATATTACTGGGAACATTCCAGTGACTATAACCCTTTGTTCAACTGGCTGTTCCCCTTGTGGTGTGTTATGTCAGAAGAGATATTAGGCTTCATATAGTTATTAAATAGCACCAGGAAGACTAGAATCCTATAGTAGCCATATACATGATTACTGAGGGGTTGAATACTAGTTTCTCAGGGCCACCCTCTGGAAATTCCTATCCAGAGAAAAATAAAACAGAGCCACTATCAAGTACTGCCTCCATGCAAATTCGGATGACTAATCTAAAAGGATATAATGGCTGCTGAGGTCAAACATTGCTCAGAAATAAGGAGAATGAATCATGTAATACAGACATTGCACCAATATATTACAAAATAGGGAGTAATATAGTCACTTCTGGCTATAGTTGTTTTAAGCTGCCAGAGTTGCTTAAGATGGGCAACCATATAAATCTTTTAAATAAATACAATCTCCGCCTTTTCTGACTTAACTAAAAAAACAAAGCTTCCTACAGTTAACTAGTATTTTACTATTAAATATTCCCAACTAAAACCCATATATATGCTTTTGTTTCTTTTGTAATGTAGTAATGATATGGATGTATTAAAAGGAAAAAAATCCTTGACAAAAGGGGTTTAATATCAGTGTATAGCAACTTTCCCTGGTTAGGCACTCTCAAATGTGCTGTACTTGTGCTCTCAAAATCCCTAGCCAGTGTGAAGTCATGCTGTGGGCTGGGCTTCAGTTCCTAACAGAGATAGTATACAAACTAAGCTGCAAAGCCTCAACTCCAGGACAAGTATGTAGAAATAGTAATTGATTCCCGGTACACAATACCCTTAATAGCATAAGGAACAGATATACTACACACTCATTTTATATCAAGCACATGGAACAGATTATTATAGCTACATAATGCTTTGCAGGCATATATTCTCTAGCTGACTTCTCTAATTTAACACTCTTCAGATGTATTATTTATTGGATCGCAGTGTCAATAATTATCAGATAGGAACTGCACATTACATTCAGGTATGGAGCAACAAAGTAGGTTACCAAAGTGTGTGGGACAAATTATTACATAATACCCTCCCTGGCAATGTTTGTTCTGGAAGAGTAAAATAATTTGTAAAAATATGTAGGCTTGGTTCACTGTATGTCCACATAGAATAGACTCAATATTTACTTCGAAATAAACAAAAGCTTATTTGAATTTGATTTTTCATTCAGGTTTATGGACTGCTGAATTCAATGGTGAACAAAATGGTTTTGCTCTTTGAGACGGTAAAAAAGAATGCACAAGAGAAGACTAAAGCATCCTTTGTCTAATTGATAATTTGATAACAAAATAAATTATATATGTACACACATAAATAGTATCAGAGAAGTTTTATTTATGAAAGATTAGAAATTAATTGTGTCTCTCCTGAAGGCTTTTGTATAGACAAATATATCTGAATACAGTAAGTTCTCTCGCCAGCTGAAAAATATTAACTAGGTATATAAAGCCAAATTTTTACCATATTGATGGTAATATGAAGGTGGACTTTGGTAACCACATTAGCCCAGTGGAAATCTTTAAGAGCTGTGCAAGTGAGTGGAATGCATCTATCCGTCTATATACTGGGCTTATTCTCTCTCTCTTTTCCTCTCCTCTCCTCTTTCTCGTGAGGTTAAGGCCTCTATTCCCTAATCAAATTCACTGTTCCACTTCTGTAATGATGCAACAGAAACATCATTGTCACTAAGGAGCAGTGAGGTATGGGAACAGAGACTTTAACTGCTTCACTGTCTTTATTAAGCTTGCTATTTTCCTGTTCTGATTGCATTCAGAAATAATCTGTTCCTGGCAGCCCACCTAATGGCTGAACTGCTGGATGATGGAGAATAAGTAAGTGGAGTGATGATAGACCACAAAGAGAGCAATTGAGAGCCATATGTGGTCTACAGCTTGCCCATATGTATTGTAAGGGAATATCTAGTTCCTACAATCACCATCACATAACTGACTGTAAGGGTACTTTATGATTTTTATTTGGATTGATTATTGGTACCTACCAGCCAAATACAGTTAAACACCTACTTTGCCAAGCTGATAGATCCATTGTTGCCATGGAAGTCAATAAATGTCTCAGCCACTTTGTCTCAGAGAGATATAATATGAACAGGAGAAGAGGGTTTTGCAAGCCCCTTTCCTCTTTCTGCTGTGTACTTCTCAGCCAACTTCAAACATAAGTAACGTCAATGAGTCCTTTATCTTAATCACCCAGAATAGAATTGGAAGGGGTCATTTATGTCATCATCTCCAACTTCCTGCTCCATCCAGGAATGATTAAAGTATCACTGAAAGATGATATTTAATGCCTGCTCAAACACAGATAGCCAAAGAAAGACCATCACTTCAGTGGTAATTTGTTCCATTGTCAAACTCATCTTTCTGTTGGATTTCTTTTCTAACATTCAAACAAAATTTGCCATCTTGCAGCTTCAAACCTTTTTTTTTCCAGATCTCCACTCTGCAAGGAGAAGAGTGAAGTCCTAACTTTCTATGTGATACCCTTTTTGATATTTCAAGCATGCTATCATGTCCTCCCTCATTTTTCTCAGAGTTAAACATAACCAGTTCCTTCAATCAGTTTTCCTAGGATTGTTTTGGATCCCTTAATTATTGTTCTCTCAACCTGTTCCACTTTATCTGAATCCTTAAAGTGTGACATCCAGAACTGGAAACAGTACTTGAGATGGTATCTGATCAAATCCCCCTGTGACTGAAAATTATAAGTCTGTCAATACAACATAAAATCACATTTATCTTTTTGAAGTCCTAACACACTGCTGCAAATAGTTTGCTTTCGTAGCATGGGTGTTAGAAACTCCCACAAATCTTGAGTTCCATTTTCCATTAGCATTTCCTGTCCTGGAATCCTAATTTTTAATTTATTATTAACTGATAACCCAGCGTTGCCTGGGTATTTATTTATCCCAATCCTGTATTAGACCGGAAAAGCTATCGCTCACTGTGGTGAGAATTAGAGACCTAATTGCCCTGGCCAACAGTCTGGGAAAAATTCTACAGGGAATAGCCTTTGAGGTGATTATCTGCATTAGCAGGCACCTCCCTCCACAACTTGCCCTCTTTGCTTGAAGCTGAGGGCCTAGGGGGGTTATTTTTTGTTTGTTTGTTTAAGAACCAATCCCTCTTACCAGAGGGAGCCCCCTTGTGGAGTACTGTGAAGCTGTTACCATGGCAAATCCGTTGTGATGTACATTAGAAGCCATTTTAAGGCACAAAAGGCTATATCTTAACAGAACTAGAATACAAAATGCACACTTATCACTGTCAAAAGTACTGTGATTTGACACTATAGATATAATTCATTCCTTTTCATTTCAGCAGGCCAGGTGTTCCAGAGTTATGCTGGAACACACAGACACACAGACACACACACCAAGGGGTGTTAGGGATGTTTTACCCCCAGTATTTTTTTCCAGAGAGTAAGTCATCTGTGTAGCAATTTTGGTTAAAATTGCTAGAGGTGTCCCAGAGTTATGGTGGAACACACACACACACACACACACACACACACACACACACACAGACTC
>JANHFM010007266.1:53315-66823 GCA_032468115.1 Grayia smithii
GGTTATTTTCAGGGGGGAGCTTATTTTAGTGCATGTGCTCAAAAGCCCGATTTGGCTTATTATCAGGGGATGTCTTATTTTAGGGGAAACAGGGTACATACATACACATACATACATACATATATATTTATTTTCTATTTGCTGAGAAAGAAAATAGAGGGAGACTAATATAGATCTATTTCAAGCTATTTAGCTCTCATCAGCTGGCCATACCCTTCGTGTTTCGAACCCGGGCTGCTTTTACATGTTAGGCAGTTGTATTATCCTCTAAGCCACAAGTTCTTCTCCCCTTTCTCAGCTCTACCAGGGGGGGTTATGTAATTTTTTTTTCTCTTTGTGTAGCACCTGATCTACCCAAATATGGGAGGGAGCATCCTGCTTCCCTTTCACCCTTCAGCCCCAACCCAGGGGCCATCCAGGCAGTCGTTTTCACGACAAACTATTTCCAGTCAAATTTATATATACACATACACTTACATACATTTCCTGGTAGAACCATATTTGGCAAAGTTTCTCTCCCAAAAATGTTGGGGTAATTAAAATCCATCCTTACTACTTCACCTTTCCTAGTGAAAATGCAGGAATGGAAATCTTGATAGAATCTGAAGTGATGGGGTGTGGGGAGAGCTATAACCTGTTTCTGCTTTGGTTTGGTATTTTCAAGCTTCTTGCTTTGAAAGAAAATCTTTGAAAAGTACAAATACAGTTTTTTTATTTTTATGTGCAAATAGCAGGTATAGGATACCTAGATGTGAACTATAAATTTGCATAAATTTATAAATTTAGGGCCATATCCAAAATATAGGGATAAAACTTATTTTTCAAGGAATTTAACTAATTGCCAGCCTGGATTGTTCTATAATTCCAGTTGTCATAGATAAACTTTATAATATTTTATATAAATATTAAAATATTTAATATTT
The DNA here is from genome assembly GCA_032468115.1 of Grayia smithii. Lineage (NCBI taxonomy): Eukaryota > Metazoa > Chordata > Lepidosauria > Squamata > Grayiidae > Grayia > Grayia smithii. The sequence goes on from JANHFM010007266.1 coordinate 54,239, forward strand.
TAAATAAAATTTCCTAAGTCTCACTTCTTTACATGTCTGATCTCTATTCTGTCATCTGTCTCTATTAAACAATGTGTCCATTGCTAATTGCAGAACTGGCATCACAATTAATAAGCACATGCCATATTCAAGCCAAGGGATGGGAAATGGAGATCAGCCATGACACGTATCCCAAAATCTTTGCCAAAATCATTTGTTTGGGGAGAATGGGTCAAATGGCTTTTCCCAGTACTTGGAGAGAGATAGTGGGCTGCTGAGCATGCCCTCCCCACTCGGTTAAAATATATTGTCCTCAATCAGTTGAAAAAGAAACAGTCTTCATTAAAAATCAGGGAGCAGAATTTTGGTATTCTTCTAGCTATGTCTCTGGTTATTTGGCCTTCAACTTCTACAACACTCTAGTCAACACTGCTTGGAATATATTAAAAAAAAAACCTGGGCTATGGAATGAAAACTTTTCAATAGAAAATCTGAGATCTCTGCAGACCCCAGCTGAGAAAAGGCGAGATAAATATAGCCATAATGTTATATTCAAAGGGGCCTTGGTAGAGGTCTTTGCAAAGTCACTGAACTATACTTTCCTGTGAGGAACCTATCCTGCCCCCTTATTAATCAAATTCTGGCATTGCTACACTTAGTGGTAGCGTTTCTGCATTTCATGGCCCCTATAATCCACCTCTCTAGTGCCCTCTGCATTTTGCCATTTGCTGTAATCACCGCACACTCTCCGGGAAAAGCCCAGATGAATTCTCAGCAGCCTAAACAACTTTTCCGGAAAGATCCAGGACAGCAGCAGCAGCAGCAGCCCCATGCAGGACAGCAGCAGCACTCTAGGTTGCATCCTGATAGGTCTCTGTAAAGAGACCTGCCATCCTTAACGGAGTTCTCTCAAATCTGGTGCCTCATCTAGGTTGGCTCCCTGGCCTTGCTTCTTTGGCAGTCTTACTTCGGTGGGCCCATCCAGCTCCACACCCAACCTCCCAATTACCCAGATGAATTGCAACTGGGTTCAGAAGGATTTCCCCGGACTTGCTGCTCCCTAATAACTTTCCCCAGTGGAAAGGGAAAGCTAAGGACCTTCCTGAGCAGTAGGGTCCTGGTTTGTGTGTGTGTGTGTGTGTGTGTGTGTGTGTGTGTGTGTATGCTTCCCTACACCCTGTATTGACCACCCTGTATTCTACTGGGCGTTTGGACAATGCAGAGAAGTCTTCTCACATCTTGAGTTTTGGTGAGAAAAGGGAGCCAGTTCGCAGGCTTAGTGTGTACAGAAAGGTGAAGATTTATTTTCACTCTGGAGAACAAGGGGAAGGGATTACCCGCTATGGGGAAACAGAGTGGGTACAGTAAGTGCGCGCGCACGAAAATCACCCGCCTCCGATTCAGATAGGACGTGAAAAGGCAAAGAGACCGGTGAGCGCTTTGGGGGCAGGCGGCAAGGGACGAGGAAGGCTCTATGTAGTGGTAAAGCCGTTCCCTCGCTCGTGGGAATGGCTTTACCTCCGTTTCAGTGCGGCTGCCGCGCTTGTCAAAATCTCTCTGAAGAGACTTGAGAAAGCATCAACCGCATGGTGGGCGGCCTCGCGTTTCTGGCAACGGAAAAGTCCAGCAAATCTCCCTCACAGCTCCGATCCAAAAAGCAGAGAGGGGCTGGCCGGATTCCGGCCACGTTATCCTTTCGCGCCCGCTGAAAACACCGCCGAAGAACGCGAATCCCTGGTTCCTCTTTCATAATATCTCGCTCCAGATTTCCAGAGAGAAGGCGCGAAAGTACGAGGCGGGTTCGTTCAAAAGGTAGAAAAGGGAGCCGTTACCAGCAGCAACGTTGCAGCCACCGGGTAGGACTCGCACGAGGGTCCGGCGATGATCCCAACAGTCGTCCGGCGAGTCGAGCAACTTTCCACCGTGGCGGGCAGAAAAAGCTTCCTCCCACCCAGAACGCGCGCGCACCTGGCCTGCCTGACGCGGCGGTGGAAAGGCGGTGCGCCCAACCTCCGCGCCAGGTAGCCGGTGCGCGGGTTAATCACGGAGCGCTGCGCTGACGGATCTGGGTTGGGCTCGCTCTGGGCACGGCTAGGCTGCGGTAGCAGCTGAGGAGGACCTCGCCACCTGCCACCCACAGCCCGGATTCTCCGGCCCTGGAGGGAAGAGCGCGGCGAAGCCCGAGGTGAGAAGGCCCCTCCTCCTTGCCGCAGCTCCTCCTCCTCCTCCTCCTCCTCCGTTGGTGATCGCTTTGCATCTGTCTCTAGCAAACCTGATCCATCCCCGCTCGCGCTTGCCCGATGGCGCTGCCGAATCAAGCCCCGGAGAAGAGCAGGAACCCGTGGCGGCAGGTATGACGGTGGCAGCGGCTCGACTGGGAAAGTGGTCCGGGAAGGGAGGAGGGAGTGAAAGGAAAGTTCTGGACGCCGAGAGCTCTCCTGACTGCAGTGAAGCCCGCTCGGAGAGTCAGCAGTACTTTGGCAACACTCAGCCGCAGGAACACTCTCCCCGCTCCCCCACCCCCACCGGGCCCTTCTCTCCTCCTACACCACCACCACCCCCGGGCTCCCCGCAATATGGGGCTTGAAGTTTTGAGCCGCGTTGGGAGACCCTCGTTTGTTTCTTTCCCGCCGAGGATATTGCCCTAAAGCAGGGGCAAGAGAGAGGAGGCGATGGTTATGGTTGGCGCCGACGAGACAGCTTCCCTCACTCAGTGTCGGAATGACGGTGATGCGGCGGGAAAGCCTGGGATAGCCGGTTGCCTTCCTCCGGTCGCGCTTGTGGGCTGTGGTGTCCTGCTGCCGCTGAGGCCGCTGGTTCGCGACGGTCCCCGCTTACCCCCAGTTCCCGTCCCGTCCCCCCGTCCCCCTCCTTCCCACGACGTATTTAGTTAGAAAGATCAGGCCTCTGCTAGGCGGCGGTTGCTTCCAGCAACCCCTCCGGATTTTCCCTAGGTGCGTACGTATGTTCCCCGCGCTGGTAGGCAGGTTGTGTGCTTGTGTGTTCCTAATCAAACCGGCGCCACAGTTCCCCACACCCCTTGTTCGTTTGCCTGTGGCTTCCTCTGGCTCAGGGACCAGATCGGGATCGCGGCAAGATTATGTAATGCCGGCTGTTCCGGCTGGTGGGGCTGGGCTGCCTGCCGCCTCGTCGCATGCGCGCACAGAGGGCAGAGCGGTGAGTGCCAGCCGAGGGTCCCGAACCACGTGGCAGCCCGTGAGCGGGACCACCCACGAGTGCTCCTGACCTGAGGAGACGCCTCGCCATCAACCCAAGTGTCCCTTCGGTGCCTCAGCTGGGGAAGGTGGTCCCTCTTTCAGAGGTGCCATCAGAAGTGCCATTAGTGTAGGAGTCCTCGAGGAAGAAGCCCAGAGCCCCCTCGGGCAGAATGGACGCATCTATTGCAGCAGGACTGGGTTTGCTCGCTTGCATTATGAAACCACTGAAGTCCCTTTCTCCGGCAATATGTTTTGTGTTTGGGGTCAGCTGGGGAAAGTCGAAATCGTTTTCATTCTACCAGTTTCAGTCTTTCACCTTAATGTTTAAAGTCCCTCCCGTCCCTTCCAATCAGTGGAAGGTTGTTAAAGAGTTAGACGCCGGTGTAGCAGCTTCCTCAAAGGACGAGGAAGTCGGTTTCCTGCCTTGATTTCTCAGAGAAGCGGTGGGGGCAAACAAAATAAAAGAAGAGGAAAAGTTCTCGAAACGGGAATCTTCCTGGAGAAATTTGTTCTCAGAAACCCCAAATTTCTTGGGGGAGCTTTAAAGACAACTGCTTGATGTGCTGATGTAGTCTTCCTTTCACGCTTGTCTCCTGTGCTTGAGGATTGTACTCTGCTAGAAACTGCTTCCACATCCCCACATGGCCATTTGCTTCCATCCATTTACTACCACACCTGAGCAAAAGAAATGGCTTCTTTCCATCCTTGGTTTTACAACACTGTCAATGCTTTTGATGCCCAAGTAAAATAAAAGTCCTTTATTCTGAGAAACATGCAGTTTATCATCCTTTTCCCTCTATGGGGAGACAACCAAGGAAAGAAAAAGGAGAGCAGCAAAGTTTCACCTTTTCTCTATGTCCCATCCATATTTTCTTCCCATTGGTATGCTTCCCCTGGTTTTATCCAGTTCTGAAGTTAGGACTATTCTTTCTCTGATTGGGATTAAAATACGGATGATGCTTCAAAAAAATAACACAGGATATTATTGGGCAACTCAGAAATGATGAGCCACTCCACCAGGAAACTCTTTCCAAGCCTTGCATGTTAAAGAGAGAGAGAGAGAGAGAGAGAGAGAGAGAGGGTGGGGGTGGGGGTAGGGGTAGGGGTGGAGAGCAAGAGAGCGAGAGCTGGAGCCATATGAGAGGGATGCCTTCTCTGGTTTGTTGCAGCTGAGAAAATCTGGCATCAGGATACAGCAGAGTTTGCCCTACCATTCCCCATTGACTGGGCAGCAGCTCTTCTTCTGGAATGTGTCACGAACATAAGGAATTCTTGGCAGTCTGGAATGATTGCTGCTTATCCTCTTCACTGCCTCCTGTTCCCTTCTTGATGGCTCTTTTATTCAAGGTCACTGCAGTAATTTCATATGTGGCTGCTTGGTGCTGCTAGTCTTATCTACCACACCATTTCTGTTTCTCTCTCTTTGCGTTCTGGGAATATTGTGTTCAATAAAAACCTGCTGCTTTTAAACACCCTTGGCAGCACTCCATAGGCAAAGACGTTCTCTCTTTTCTACCTCTTATTTCTAGAGCTAAAAACAAGAAGTTAACAAGGCTCATGCTAGCCTTGAAGGCAACGAGTTCTCCCCTCCCCCCTCCTAAATCTTGGATGTATGCAAGCTAAAATTATAAGATATTCTGCACATTCTCAGGGCATAGGAAAAAATCAACATTGCCCACATTCCAGTGCTCTGGTTTGGTCCATGCCAGTCCAAAGCAGTCCTTACAACTGGAGTGGTACCACATTAACTCCTGCATCCCGGTATTTGCTGCTAGATTTTTTTTATATTGTGAATGAAGCTCCTATGAAAATTTCTAACATGGATGTGTACTCAATACTCCTGCCTGGCACTTTTCAAGAGGATGGAACCCAATATTGTCTAGAAAGAAAAATCCCGACCCTACTCCTCAAGTTCTAATGATTATTTTTCAAAAGTATTAATTATTTGCTTCAGGAGGAATAAGAGGTTGACTTTTTATCATAGCCTTTTATAAACTCAGGAGATCTCTGGAGTTAACTGTTTATCTTCTTTGGTGGGATGCTGCTTAGCTCATCAAGAGCTGAGCTACATGGCAGCCCACCTGTTCTCATTTGGTTTTTTTCTGGAGCCACCAATATCGCTGGTGAATCCAGTTTGCAACTTAGTTGCTTCTGCAGTCTCAAGCTCTCTTTTAGATGTTCCTCCATGATTGGTCTTTCAGGTTCAAACATCAATACTTCACTCCCTTGTCTTCATTTATTTCCCAGCATGCTTATGGCCAAAGCCTCATTTGGCCTCCAGCTTGTTCTTCAACCCTTTGCCAATATCTTTTGGAACTTCCTCCATGCTAGCAGGGAAGAAAGCACACATTTCACACATGCAGATTTCTGTAAGTTGGGATAGAGAACCTATCACCTTCTAGATGTGCAATTTCCAAAATGCTTCCACCATGGGTCTTGATGGCTTGAAATTCCCATGAAGGCCAGCAATATCCTTGCTGTTTTTGTGGAGAAATCCTTAGCATCGATCATTTTTAAGAGTATGAAAGGTGATGAAAGACATTCCTGAAAATCTGCTGGACAAATGATCTGACCATTGTCATTTTCCAACACAGTATATAAATCAGTCTCTTTCCCACACTTTTTATATAGTATTTGAACCTTGTATTTATTTCGTCCTCCTTGTGCATTTCTTTATTTTCCTGCCTAGCATTTCTCTGTAAGGAGCACACCCAAAACCTTGCCATTTCTTATTTTTTCCTCTCTTTTTTGGATTAGTTGACACTAACTATTGCACTAAACTATTAGCAAGCACTGCTATGGCTACCATATAAAATACTCAATGCTTCTCAGTCCCAGAGTTCCATAGGGCTGCTGTCATACAATTGTGACAACTTGCTGATGGCTCTCAACAGCTGAATCATCATGGCCACTTTGTGAGGCCTGTCATTAACTTTGCAGCTAATGCAAGTATGTTAGCTTTTGCTATGAGTTCTCCATTCTCCAGTGATTCTATAGCATACAAAGTATATTAAGTTCCAACACCAGTCAACTTAGTTGTATCATGTTATTCTTATTCTATGCAAATATGTGGCTTTTTAAAAAAAACTTCTGTGTACCAATTCTGCTGTGCTTAGCTTTGGTCATTTTTCCTGGCATCACTATGTTCTAAAAACAGTAAGTGGGTTGGATTGTATACAGAAATCAATATAGGGAAATGACTTTTAAAGGAAACTCTGCTAGCCATGTATTTCCAGATTCTGCATCCCTGACTCACTGTCATTTCCTTTGGGTGGAGAAGGATATCTCATGTCTCACCTTGAGTTAGGATGGAGGTATATACCTAGGTTGTAGGTTTTGCAAAAGTTGGAGTTGCCCTACAGAAAAATTGGTATGATTCATTTTTGTTCTCCTTTTGGAGTCATATATACTTCTCTGGTCTTTGTTTTATGATTATAAGATTGTAAAATATTTCAGTCATGGAGAAAATAAAGTTATATACGAGGAAGTTTAATTCTGAGTAATTTAAGAAAGCAAAGTGTGAAAGCAAGGAGTTAAACTACTGAATTGCAATGAATTTCATATAAGCTTCTCTAAGAGGTTACAATTAAGAGGTACACATAATTAAGATTTCAGATGATCCCCAGATACAAAATTGGAAGATCTTTTGTCCATAGTTTCATTATTGGCTAAAGAAATCCAGAGGAAAATGTTACTTGTTAGTCTCCCAACTATGAATAAAAATTCAAACTTTTGAAAGATGTAACTATTTTCCCATCTTCCAAATATAGTCTAAACAAATATTACTTAGAAAATTTGAGACCTCATAACTGAAGATCAAATGACAGCATCTGATTCCTATTGGCTGACGATTAATATACTTGTATCTTTAACAACATTCAAGCTGCCCCAATAACTGTCATGTGAGATGTTTTTCAAAGAGTAATGATAGAGAGATGAATCAGCTGATGGGCAGTGTGTTTTGAGAAAGATTCTAACTTATTATCAAACTTAGAATCACCAGCAAAGTCTCCTGAGATCAGACATCAACTTTTACCTTCTTCATCCAGTTTCATGGCATCACCTAGTTGAGAGGCCATCAACCTTTTGGGCACCAGGGACCGGTTCTGTGGAGAGAGGTTTTTCCATGGATCGGAGGGGGCATGGTTTCATGTGCTGCCTACATCCCACAAATAGGCCTTTGCTTGTTCACATGGCCCTGTTACTGGCATGCTGTGCCCTGCTGCTGGTCCATGGAGTCCAGTTGGGGACTCCTGACCTAGATTACAGTGGACTTCTGTGATGTATAGGAACATTTCCCAGGTATTCTTCCGAAGAAGATAAGAGATAATATAACCTTTATTGTCATTTTTTACTATGAGCACACTGGCCCACATTAAAAACGAACCCTTTCTACATCCACTTGACTGTTAAGAAATCCGCCTCTACTAGTTGCCAGTCTGCCACTGGGCTAGATTCAAGGTAGTGCAAAGCTTTAAATAGCATAGAACCATATTACTTCAGAAAAATCTCCAGTTATATCAGCCTCCCCTCTGATGAAAGACCATACCTGTCTCTTTGCTGCCATCTAGCAGTTAATCAGGGTTTTGCAACCTAGATATGTTAACTCTAATTTTAAGAGTCTCTTAAAAAAACTTTTTTCTTTGCCTTTTTCAATCACAAACTCCTGTTAATCTTTCTGATTAAATTTATTGCGGTTCCTATGTTATTTATTTAAAACATTTACATATCTACCCATTTTATAACGAACTCATGCTTTATTCTTTTAAAATATCTTTTTATTGTCTTTTTTCTTTGGAATTTATGATTGCTATATATAAATACTGGAATTGTCTGTTAACATGCATCAGTACAAGAATACATTTTATAAAGGCAAAACAAGTGCTATTTTAAAAAGGTTTTCAACATTTATATCTGTAGTTTATTTATGTATATTTCATGTTTCTAAACTGCTCATTTCCTTCAAAGGAACACCTGTGTGGTGTACAATATAATATCTGATAAATAAAACAATGTATAAAAATTAACATTAAAATTAAATTCCACCATGATGGAAAAAAAGCTGATTTTTTTTCAAGAAAGGCACATATAAGCCATTATATTAGTAACGTTTCAGTGATTTATCCAGTGTCCCAGTGTCCCACTTAGATTATTTCTGAATCCCTTGTGGAGTCTAAGAAAACATTTAAAATTCTTCAGATCTACCTTGGCCTGACGATTGAAAGATAAGACTGGTAATGCTGGCACATTGACTTTAGGGGAAGTTTCTTCCCATTATTAACCTTTTCATCAGTTTCTGGAAAATGTAAGGATAGCTCCCTCAAAGGCACTACTTTAGATTGATGGAACTATAGATACTCAAATATTATATTGCAGATGGGGAGCAAAGTTCAGTGTTATTTCCCCCTCCCTTCCAAGTAAGGCATATTTGCCTTATGCCCTATTACAGGTAATCCTTGACTTACAACAGTCCATTAAGTGACCATTCAAAGTTACAACAGCATTGAAAAATGTGACTAATGACAATTTTTTACACGACCATTATGGTATTTCCCCAGTCACTTGATCAAAATTCAGATGCTTGGCATCTGACTCATATTTATATCCATTGCGTTATCCTGGGATCATGTGATCCCCTTTTGTGACCTTGTGACAAGCAAAGTCAATGGGGAAGCCAGATTCACTTAACAATCACATTACTAGTTTAACAACTACAATGATGCACTTAACTGTGGCAAGAAATGGGTCGTATAATGGGACAAAACTCACTTTACAAATGACTGCAACTGTTATGTGCTTTACCAGGTCAAGTAAAAATGTGCCAGGCTACTAAGATATTTAATATAGCCTTTCATAGTTCATTGTCCTACAGCTGCCTGATGAATGCTGAGAACTGTAGGGAAGTTTGACCTTGACCACTGAGAAAGGTTTTTAAGAAAACCTTTTCTCAATCGTATGTCTTCTTATTTTAAAAATGTTCATAGTAAATTTAGCCCTTTTGACAATAAAAGATGATGCCGATTTTTAAATAAAAGTTTTAGCTGTACTATATTTTGCAAGATTTTAGGAGTGTAAAATATGATCTTGTTTTTGTAAATCATAATTTATTTTTGTGTTACATTGAGGAAAATTGAATATATGCTTTTGTTTTTGTTCTCAGAATCAGATACTGTAGATTTGTAAAGTAAAAGAAGTATCATGGAATATGTACTCACAATATGTATGCTATGTTGAATTATATAGATGCCGAATGATTTGGCGTGATGTCTATTAACTACCTGTAAACCTGATTCCAAACTATTTTGGATATCTTATGTACTTTACTCAGAAAAACCTAAAGTAGAAAACCATAATATGTTTTCATCCACCTTTCACAATATGAAAAAAGGGCTTCAGATAAAGATTGGCATTCTTATTTGAAGCTGAAATGTGTTCAATCACTTTAGTGAGACCTTGATCATAGTGTAAATGGTGGTGTTTATTCACAGCTCACTCTTTGCACAGATGGATCCTTAGTTTGGCATGTAGATCTCTTTTTGTGGCTAATATAATTATTCTTTTTGAGACTGCCTACTATGAAAGAAAGCTGTTATGTACAGTACAATGGTGTGTTAGTAAATGTATAACAACCAGTTCTGCTCTATTGCTGCCACTTCCCCATCTTGCTAGCCACCAAACAGCTAATCTGTGTGACTTGCAAAATTCCATAAAAATGTAACAATTGGCTTTCATGAACCAGTAAGGGCTGTCTTCAGCATATCACAGTGCATATATAGTACTTGTCCTTGTCGAGATTCACAATCCAGGATTCCCTGATATGTATTTCTGCAACATCAAGGACTTGCTATTTTCTTATCTTCTTTCAGAAAGATTTTCCCCACTATTGTTGCTCATGAAACACAGTTCTATGATAACATGGCCCATCATGCTGAAGGCCAATGTAACATAGTGGATAAAGGGCTGAATTTGGGCTGGTGACATCCAGATTTGGATCCTCAATTACTCAGTCTTGAAGATACCTGGATAACTATGAACATCTCTTTTTCTCAGCCTATGATGTAGGATTGTTATGGCGAGGAAGGAGAGTCTACCATGTGAGTTAAGATAAGCTCTTGGGGGAAAAAGTGGGTGTTAAAAAAAACCCATAATCATGAGGTAATATATTACCAAAGCTAACATGGCTGCCAATTTCCTTTCTAACCATGCATTTTTGAAGCTTTTTACTGGGTGGAGATAAAAGGTAAAACAAATGCAGAGGCTTAAAACATTCATATTCTCTTTAAAACCCTTCAAATCTCTCCAGAAACTCAGTGCTTCGTCCCACCCATTTTTAGAGTAATGTATGGCCCTCAAGGTGACAAAAGTAAATTTAGAGGGCACTGCAATATGCCCACCATGCAGAATTGTACTCAAGAAAAAAAAAATAGTGTAGAGGTATTTCAGGAACAAAAGGAGTTTTCTATATAAATTCTGCCCAAATATTCTAGCTGAATAATTCATGGCTGGCTTAGAACTATCTGGAACGGTTCTAGGTTTTGAAGACAACATAAAGCAGAAAAATGGAGCAGAAGGGGAGGGATAGAAAGGAAGAAATGCATTTTTTTTCTGACTGGATAAAATAAAACAACTGATCAACTAAAATGGCTGAACTGAACCATAATTTTAATACAGTTTCCATTACTTGTTTTCTAGTTCATTGTGGAAACTGAAGAATTAGCACTTCTTAACCAATCACTCTGAAGCTTTGATTCTTCCCTGGGGCCTCTCAAGTTTTCTTCTTCGGATAATTTCTTTCTGCAAGGTTTGGTCTTTTTTCCGGTTCAGCCATGACGACCTCCGCCTTGCGTCGACAGGTGAAAAACATTGTGCACAATTACTCTGAAGCAGAAATCAAGGTGCGTGAGGCCACCTCCAATGACCCCTGGGGACCCCCCAGCTCTTTAATGTCTGAGATTGCTGACCTGACCTTCAACACAGTGGCTTTTGCAGAGGTCATGGGTATGATCTGGAGACGGTTGAATGACAGTGGCAAGAACTGGCGTCATGTCTACAAGGCCCTGACTCTTCTGGACTACCTCATTAAAACAGGCTCGGAGAAGGTGGCTCATCAGTGCCGGGAGAATCTGTATACCATTCAGACTTTAAAGGAGTTCCAGTACATAGACCGTGATGGCAAAGATCAAGGCATCAATGTTCGTGAAAAGGTGAAGCAGGTGATGAGCCTGCTGAAGGATGAAGACAGACTGAAGCAGGAAAGAGCCTACGCTTTGAAAACCAAAGAGCGGATGTCCATTGAAGGGATGGGCATTAGCAGCAGCAATAGCAACAGCCACCAGCTTGCCTATGGACGGCGGGCATCACAGTATGGCGATGACTACAGCAGATCAAGAGGTTCTCCATCCTCCTTTAATTGTGAGTACTGCAACGGTATGTGGCTATGCCACCTTATCTCTGGCAGATCAAGTCATCTTTGCCAAAGGGAACTTGAAAACGTGTAATCTAATTTGTGAATGCTTTCATGGGGACGTGATCCAGTAAAAAAGTAAAAAAAATTTGTAGACATCTTGACCAGTAGTTGCGATACACTGCAATATAAAGATGTAAGCATATGCTTTTGAAGACAATTGTTTGCAACAGTGCCTGAAATGTTTTCAAATTTCTACCATTTATCGCAGTGGAGCTTGAGAAATGAAACTTGGCAAGTACCAAGTAATATTTGAGGGTCACAGATTGCTGATAGTAGGAATGGGCACAGATTCAAAAGGCCCATGGATAGAAATTGTTCCAAGTGCATAGATTTTTTTTATTCCTTGACATTTTCCCCAGTATCTTTTATGAAACTACAGCCAAACCTTCCCTGTTTCTACTTTCCTTAATCAGAATTTTATAGGTCTTTACATAGCTTTTACAACCTTGATATAAAGTATAGTTTCATTCAGTTGAATGAACTAAAGAATCCTAGATAAATTCTAATAGGTTGGACTGCCTCATCCTGTAGGGATCTAAAATTATGTTTAGCTGAACAAAGTTATGAATATTTCTACTTGAAATATTTCTGGATCACATGGAGAACGTAAGATTGAATGGGGAAGCACCATGGTGTACAGCCCTATCATTTTGCATTTTTGAAAGCTTTCATAGGACCAAATCGTAAGAAGGGTAATTGGCTATCTAGGTAGTATTTAACTACGATTCCCAGCATCTTTTACCATCCTTTATGTGGTAACTGCATTTGCTGAGAATTCTATATATCTAGGGCAGTGATGACGAGCCCTTGGGTTCGGCAAGTAAAAAATTTAGAAAATGCCTAAATTGACTCTGCCGATGTATCACACTTTCTTCAATAAAATAGAAAGAGCTCCTAGCCCCCCACCCGCACCCCCTCTAG
>JANHFM010007268.1:8239-19083 GCA_032468115.1 Grayia smithii
AAGTGTGATTGGACACACATGGAATTTGTCTTGGTGCATACTCTCTTGGTGTACATAAGAAAAGATACATTCGGCATATAGAGGCCAAACTTAATTCTGGTTATAATCAGATTCTTGAATTCTTGTAAATTTGAGGAGAAATAAGGTTATCACTTAGCATCACTGCAGCCAAAACATCTTTTAAAGCAATAAAGTGAATAACTAACGATGGAAAAGAAAGCAAACAGAATCACATGCCTATATTATACTCTTAATATTCAGCCAAACACAGATTTGTCTGCTCCAAACATTCTTATATTTTTTCACTCCTGTATTAGTCCTTTTCAGTTTAAAAGGCAAGCTTTCCAAAACTAATCTCATTGCTTGGGAATAGCTTAATTCCATTAAATAAAGTGGTAAAACAAATGAAAGAACTTCAGCAGATAAATATAAATTACAAGCAATGAGATTCGTGAGAAACTTCAAAAAAAACCAAACACATTTGAAATATTGCCTTGCCTGTGTTATAAAATACATGGGGTTACACACTTACTTCTGCCACTATCCAGAATACTTGCAGGTTAAACATTAAATATCATTTCTGTTAAATGTACCATAAACGAAAGAACACCGTGCACTCAAAATGTAAGTTGTCCTCTCAAAGTTAACCCCCATTTCATTTCCCATTAGAAAGAGAAAAAAGAAAGAAAAAGAAAACTATTTGAGAAAGTACAAATGCAGTGATATATCACCACCTCAAGGTACTTTGAGGTATCACACCTCCAAATTCGCCCCCCCCCCCATTATTATCAAACATAGTCATAGGTCAACCAGGCCACACGATTAAAACTACCTATCATATTAAACATATATTTTTGGTAACTAGAAATCATTATGAATCCTTTCCCTATCAATAAGTAATAACACTTCTCAAAAAAGATATGCATCCATTCACAAGTGTGGTTGAATTTAATTGCTTCATTTATTTGATTGAGTGATGGATTGATTGTCTTGGAACCCCTCTTTTCTGTACCTGGCATACATAGTATTCCACCTTCCATTTTCCCCTATAACAGTCACTCCGTGAGGTTGGTTGGATTGACAGATTGACTGCTCCAAATAATACCTAATACCAAGAGTGGGTTCCACTTACTTTTACTACCAGTTCGCAATGGGAGCCCGTGCGTTCGTGTGCACTTCTGCGCATGCACAGAAGTTTCTACACATGTGCAGAAGCTTCTACGCATGCACAGATCGCCCATGATGACGTCGGGGCGGGTGGGCGGAGCCTCCCGCTAGTTTTACTACCGGTTCTATAGAACCAAACCGAACCGGGAACAACCCACCACTGCCTAATACCTAATGTCTGAGGTAAACTAGAACTTGGGCTTTGCCTATGCTAGTTCGAAACCGTTAACCCATTCTCTTTACAACTAGAACAGTTCTAAACAGATGAAAAATACCCTGAAAGAGTAAATTAATATTTTTTAAAAGTAACTCAGAAGATCTTTCTTCTTTTAGTATGAAGCACAGAGAGTTCAGAACAGTTCTCTGCCAAATTTTCCCTCTACAAAAGGGGATTTTTGAGGGGAAGGTTCTTTCACCTCAGAGTAGAAAATCTTTTTAAAATCACAGTGGAGAAAAAAAAAAAAAACATAGTGCTTATCTTACAAAATGTGTGATGGCAAAGAGGTATTTTATACTGAAAATACCTCTTCTGTATATGTTCAAAACAAGCCGACAGTCCTATAGTTTTAAAGTCAGCAGACTCTTCTACAATGGTCAGATAGTGACTCCACATTGCGCAACCACAGAACCATCCCTGAAGATTTGCAAAAAGTCCTTTGTGTGAAAACAGAGAACAGCCAAACAGACATGAAGATGTCAAGTTTCTAGAGAAATCTATTTATCTTTGTCTTTATTGCTCCGTTCTTAGTTTTGCCATCACTCCATTTGAAAATGTAAAATCATGGGTGAAAACGTTCTAAAACAGAGTCTTAGATGAGAAGCACATCAGGAAAATTAATCAGCATAAATTCTGACAATTTTTATAAGAGCGAAGTATCTGAATTCCACATAATAAATTGTCCCAGACCCCAAAAAAGTTAATCTAAAATAAATAAAGCTCTGAACTAAATTTAGAAAGTTTAAAGAACCATGTGTATTATATTCAGTTTATATATAGCTGAAAGTACTTAAAACAAAAGTCAAACATTAGCATCCTAAAAATCAATTAAGTACATTTAATTCATGATTTTACTCTGCAAATGAATTGAAATTTTCGATTGGAAATATATTTACTAAAGGTAATCTTCAGCTTACAACTATTGGTTCAAAGTTGTAGTGATCCTGGAAAAAGTGTTTTACGACTTTTGTCATACTTATGACCCTTGCACTATCTCTCACAGTCACACGATCACAATTTGGGCCCTTCTCAACCACCTCACGTTTATAACTGGTTAGAGCATCCTGAGTAAACATAATTTTGATTTGTAACTTTTCCAGTAGCAATCATTTAATCACCACCGTGATTCACTTAACAAATGCAGTAAAAATGGGCATGAAATCAGGTCCAGTTATGTGATGACTTGCTTTATGACTGCACCAGTTTACTATGGAAATTCTGGTCCAAATTGTGGTTGTAAGTCAAGGACCACCTGCTTAGCTTAACAGCCTATAGTTTTCTTTCCTTATTAGATTTCAGCAGCACAATCCAATACATTTTCACTCGGAAATTTCCCACCGAGTTAATAGAGTCAACCTTTTAATAGGTTTGCTTTGTTGCTGTGTTATTGCAGCCTAAGGAAAAACAAAAGGAGGATCTGAAAACTGCTAGTATGCTCATTTTAAGAATTACCAAATTGCTATGTGCATAAGTGTATGTTCTACCTACAGATGATCATAAGGGTGAAAAAAAACACCAATAATTGCAAGCTTGATTTTTAGTGTAATGGTGCCCTATTTAGTTATTTATTTATTTAATTTAATTCTAGACTGCAGTCTTATGTTGAAACACCGTAAAGTTCATAGAGCTCAATTGAATGAGAAAAAAAAAGATTAAAACACAACAGCATGAAATTACTGTTGCTTAAAACCTTTACTGTAGACTGTACTGAATGAAAGTTCAGGGTGGAACTTTCAGGGAGAACGAAAATCAATTCATACCTAACATTCACACAGCGAAGATCTCTATAAGTCTAAAATTTTTGAAATAGCAGCCTCACCAATACCAAAGGAGAGATGTTCCCACTTCTAAAAAATTAAATTTAGCGGACTTATTCCTACCTAGTGCTCTACAAGTGACAGCAAAGGCAGCAAGATTATTGTGATGATTAGCATCTTTTTAAAAATCTAGCAAGTTTTAAAAAAATATAATACTTGTTGTCTTACTGTATATTATTTATTATTTATTAAATTTCTATGCCATAGAAATTATGGCATATGCCAGACTGTATATGCCAGATTGGTTACCTTATTTGCAAATGGCTTAGGAGCTAATGACAAAAGTGTAATAGTTACTGTATTTTTTGGACTATAAAATGCATCTGACTATAAAAGCAACTAAATTTAGAAGAGAACACCCCCCCAAAAAAGTTTTTGGCCTCTGCGCACCCCATTTTCAGCCTTTTCTTTTTGGCCCTTTTTTGGGAAAAAAATGGCTGAAAAAAGCCTCAAAACAGGCTGAAAAAAGCTGAAAAAATGGGCTGCAAAAAAGGCCTGAAAAAAGGCCTGAAAACGGGGCATGCAGAGGCCACAAAACGGCCAGCGGGTGTGGGGCTTTGGCAATATTCGGTCTATAAGACGCACAGACATTTCCCCCCCACTTTTGGGAGACAAAAGAGTGCGTCTTATAGTCCGAAAAATACAGTATGTGTAAAAGGATGTTCCACTAAGAATGCCACATTCTATTCAGGGAGAGCAGCAGCAAAGCACATTACAATTACTTGAGTATACATTACTACTACATGAATAGGACAGTCCTGTGATTATATCAGCTATGGGAAAGAATATAACTGGTATAGCAACCAAGCTGGTGACTCCTGGCTAACATGTTCATGTAGGTCCTTGATAACAATGATTGAACTATAGAAACCCCCTAGTCAATTCTGCATATTTCTAAGTGAATACATACAGGTAGTTCTTGCTTAGCAACAACAGTTGTTAAATGAAGTGATTGCTCAGAGAAACTAACTGTGCTTATGATCTCACTTCAGCTTTCCTTGGTTCAACAGAGCTAAAACAAATAAAATAAAAAATATATAAAAAGATGAACAGAGAAGGAAATTCTTCTACCCTGACTTCTTTCTCCAAAAGAAACGGCACTCCCTGGAAAAACTTTCCCTAGGGAAAAAACCCCTATCTATGGAAAACAATTATTTAAAACATATCAAGATTAAGACCCATTCAATATGCAGCTAGGCCAATGTATCTGTCAGGGTAATGATAATTTAATAGCTGACCAGCTGCTGTAATGCTGATGCAATGGTAGTAATGAGTCAGCAGGGTTATTTGACTGTTACCACTTTAAGAGTCTGTATTATAAGAGAGGTCCTGTTGGGGCATACCCCTGTCTCCATATATGTACTTCTGTGCTGTAAATTGATGATTTGTTGTTTGACCTTTGCCTAGCCCATGTATGTATATTCTTTTGTAGGGATAAACCACTATTTATTATTACAAACCTCTGGTTGATGTTATTACTCCTGAGTTGTCTCACAGTCACATTGTGCACACTCTGACAGTAGCATATCCATGCCATAGACAACTGATTTGTTCCTCATTCTTCTTGTTCTATATATTATTATTTACTGAGACTCTAACCCATCTTCCTTGCAGAAAAGAAACGTTGTCTTACCTGAACGTTCGTTCTCTACTTGCTGCAAGAGTCCTAGCAATGGGTAATATGCTCTCTTGATTGGCTGAAGACTGGGTTATAATTTATCTCTGTTTACCTGTGGCTCTTTCTCATGTTTGCTGGGATCTTTTTCATAGCTCTCCGCATAGATTCTAAGGGTGGCTCGCACATGGCTTGAAGCACTTAATCTAAAGATGAGTCTGGAAGCATCAGTGAATATAATCCTCAACCCCTGTAGAGCAAATAAATATTGTATAAGCATGGAAACAGAATTCCTGAGAACAATAATTTGCTAATGTAAATGTTTAAGAGTTCATTTGCAACAATAACTAATTTTCTTATTCAACAGAAGGACATAATTTTCAACCTTATTCTATATATCTATACAATTGGAATTGTTTAGCTTGTCTGCTAATTAAAATAGAAATGATTCATGTTATGCTTACTATTTGGGCCTTGGAGATATTATCTATTAATAAAATTGTCACATTTAAAATAGCAAAACCTAAAAATAATGCACATTTCTATTTCACTTCCCAATTGCTATGTTTGGAATCCACGCAAATAATAGTTGTTGCTGCTGGCAGTGAAGGATAAAGCAAAAGTGAAAAATAATTCAAATTCTTAACTAACTTCCTTAGTCTTGGTCTGGTTCTCACCAATTATTTCTCTTTCAATGATGTCATGTTATGTGAAAAAAAATCTCCTGGACATACCTGTCTTTTGGTCACAGTGCCATCTACGGGATCCACGTATTCAAAGTTAGTTGCTTTCTGCACAGTGTAAACATTGTTTCCAACAGCAAACTGTTGATTAGTGAAAGATTTGTCAGTGATCAAGGCTTCCAGGTCTCTCATTATGTAGTATGCCATTCTAGGATCCAGTGCTTCATAATCAAATCTTGTATTGCAAAAAAGAGAAGAAATATGTGAAAAGTTAATATGTATTATTTATTTATGAAATCTGTTTCGGTTGCATTTATATGACTTGGCAGCTGACAGTTAAAATGGGATAAAAACAGAATAAAAACAAAACCAGTAATTAAACACATAAATACATAAGAAATAGCAACCAAGCCACAATAATTCAGACAATAATTCAGCTGAGAAACAGCTCACCCACACTATCAAGGCTCCAATTTTGATGGCAAAGCCAAGTTTTAGTGCCTTGTGAAAGGCCAGAAGTTTGGAGAAAAGTCTGATCTTGGGGAGGTGGAAGGATGTTCTGAAGAGTGGGTGCCATGTCACAAATACAATACAAACAGGACAATTTTAAATCTCTCCAAACACCTGGGTCTGAATCTGATTCTGTTGGACACCTGCTGTAATCCTTGTCTAGCTGGGAGCAGAGCAATGAGAGCTTTGCTAGTTTGGAAAAGTGTGGGAAATTCATATCCATCTATTATTTTTATACTGCCAGCTGACGCATCCTGCAGATTTTACCAGATCTATGGTTCCACGTATGATGACATAAACCAAGGATTTCGAACCTTGGTAAACTTTATGGCTTGTGGACTTCATCTCCCAGAATTCCTCAGCCAGCCATACAATTCTGGGAGCTAAAGTCCACAGTTTTAAAGTTGCCAAAATTGGCCACCCTTGGTATAAATGACACTACTACAACTTTAGTTGGGACGAAATAGATAAATAGTTGAAATAGATAAATGGGACGTTTATCTATTTCATAATTTTTCTTTTATAATAAAATGCAAATTAAAGTTCAATACATTAAATAATACATGGATAAAACATCTTCAACATTCTTAATATTTTTTTAGCTTTAGAATACCAATATTGTCTGGTTTTTATTTCTTTGGAATAAGCTGTTATTCATTTTTAAAATGTTTGAAAGTGAAACTCCATATCTTAATAGCATTCAAATTCTATCTGAATGCAGGAGTTCACTTTACAACGATTACCACTTCTCCATGCTGCAGTAAAAAACAATATTGTAGTTTTTGCAAAAACTGAAATGATGGTTTGTGGTTTGACACACCCACACTCATAATTGTAATTACTTTTAGCGTTATTTCTAAAGGCATAAAACAGATGTTGTAAAAACTTGAATTAAAATGGCTATTATTTTGCTGATAACTCTTCACCTGCAATAATAGTGACGGCCAAATTTTGTCCAATGATCTCTAACAATTTCTTCCACGCCCTGCTTTCGAGCTGCCATAATTGAGAGCCAAATTAAAACAGCCCAAAGTCCATCTTTCTCTCGGATGTGGTCAGATCCTATGGAAAAAATGGTAAACATATTATATGATGAGAGATAATCTCATTTGGATTGGAAACAGAGATGCTGCTATTCAGTGAATTACTATACTTCCCAAATATGTGAGAATATTCTTACTATAGTAAAAGTAGATTAGGATTTGGACAATTTGATATTTTTGCTTATGCAACATACATAAAACAACAAACTTCAACTTCTCCAGACTGGTGCCCTTCCTAATCCTTTATTACACTTATTGACTGCTTTTTTAAAATTTTAAAATGTATTTTAAAAAAGAACAGTTTATCAATTAATAGTATACAATCAGAAGGAGCCAGTTTGGTATAATGGTTACAGGCAATGAAACTGGGAGACTGGGAGTTCTGGTCCTGCCTTTAGAACAAAATTAGCTAGGTGACTTTGGGCCAGACATCTCTTAATCCTAGGAAGAAGAAAGAGCAAATAATCTCTGGAAAGCTTCCAAGAAAACTGAAAGGAATAATCCAGACAGTTGTCAGAAATCACTAGAAGCACAAAAAAAGAAAAAAAGTTTTACTAAATATAAGCAAGTATGGTACCCCTGTATATCCTATATCCATGTTGGCAAACCTTTGGCACACCTGCTGGCAGTGGCACGTGGAACCATTTCCCCCGGCATGCGAGCCATCATCACACTTACCTGCACCTGTGTGCAGTTCTGGAGACCCAGCTAGTCTTCAGCGCTCTCGTGCACATATGTGCGTGGTTGTGCATGCACGTGAGACAGCCAGCATGCAGCATGTGCAGATGGTGCATGTGCTGCAGGGCGATGCGTGCGCAACAGCTCTGCACATGTGCAGATGGTGCGGTTGTGCGCGATCCACAGGGGGGCACATGTGTGACAGCTCTGCGCATGCACAGATGAGCACAATTCGGGGGGGGGGCATGTGAGCAGAAAAAGGTTCGCTATCGCTATCCTATATCATACAACAAGGAAACCTCAGACATTAAGAATATGGTAAAGGGAAATAATTAAAATACAGACAGAAGTAATTGCACTGTTTATAAGTATCTTGATGCAATCATAAATCAAGTTGGGAAGAAATTTGGAATTTTATGTTTTTACTGGTTTTTCTACTTTTTTTCTCTTTTCTGATTTCCCCCCACCTCTTTTCTTTCACTTTACATGATTATGAGCATTTATTCTGGGCATTATGACAAGTGGTATCATTAATACCAATGCAAAAATTACGATTTAGAATTGTATATAGATTTTTAGTTATTTCTTAAGGTGATACTATGAATCTAGTACTATGCATTTAATTAATGAAATAATGAATTTTGTAATTAATGTAAATAATTATTGACTAGACCTTTTTACACCTTTTTCCTTTTATGTAGCTATTTATTCTATTCTTTAAATGCTATTTTTTTTAAAAAAAGATAAAGCACACATTTCAAAGGTACTAAGTAAAATGGATGAAATATAAATGTTTTATGGATAAATACTGATCGTGCCAATATACAGTACTTCGGAAGAGTTCATCATTAAATTTCTACCAGTTCACTGAACAAAAACACATGCATTTTGAGCAGAAAGTACACATTAGAATTTCATGTTCATATAAGGTTAAATTGCTGTTCTGATTCATATTTTAAGTAGACTGAGAGAGCAAGAGAAAAATCATTTAGAAATCCTGCAGTCCAACTCAAAATTGAATTAGCTATTTTTAATTTATAGAAGTATTCATGGTATATAGTGATTGGCATTAACTTATTCATTGGAGCGAATAAATGATGAAGCATGTCTAACTTCATCACACAAAAGCTGCAACTTATATATTTGCATAATATGCTGAGTGGAAAGTATGCCGCTTTGGGGGGCAAAAGCCCTAATAAGCAGGCATCTACAAAGAATGAAGGGATTTGCTAAGCACATTGGCTTTTAGCTTAATTGTAAACCGCCCTGAGTCTCCGGAGAAGGGCGGGATATAAATGGGATTAAAAAAAAAAAAAAGTATGCAATGGCAGCTTTGGCCACTGATGGCATCATCCATGTATTTTCACTTTGGTATTATAATGGTTTGGAGATCATTAAGTGCTTAAAGGTAAAGGTTCCCCTCACACGTGTGCTAGTTGTTCCTGACTTTAGGGGGCAGTGTTCATCTCCTTTCAAAGCTGAAGAGCCAGTGCTGTCCAAAGACATCTCCGTGGTCATGTGGCTGGCATGACTAAATGCCGAAGAAGCATGGAAGGCTGTTACCTTCCCACCAAGGTGATCCCTATTTTTCTACTTGCATTTTTTACTTGCTTTTGAACTGCTAGGTTGGCAGAAGCTGGGACAACTAACAGGAGCTCACCCCGTTACGCAGAACTAGGGATTCGAACCGCTGAATTGCCAACCTTTCGATCGACAAGCTCAGTGTCTTAGCCACTGAGCCACCACGTCCCTCTTAAGTGCTTACTTATGCATTGTTGTTCTTTTTCTTTACTTCCTTTTACCACTTCGGGTATTGAGGGAAATACAAAGTTCTGGCTCTTGGTCTTCTGGCGCCCTCAACCATTGTTGTAGTGCATGTTTGATATTGTCTCTCCATCTTTTTCTGGGTCTGCCTCATGTCCTTTGACCTTCTCGTCTTTTTGTATATACCTCGTACAATATGGACATCCTCTCCAGGTGAGCTGTTTTTACATGTTTTTCAGGGGTGAAATCTAGCAGGTTCTGACAGGTTCTGGAGAACCGGTAGCGGAAATTTTGAGTAGTCCGGGAACCGGCAAATACCACCTCTGGCTGGCCCCAAAGTGGGGTGGGAATGGAGATTTTGCAATATCCTTCCCCTGGAGTGGAGTGGGAATCGAGATTTTGCAGTATCCTTCCCTTGCCATGCCCACCAAGCCACACCATGCCCACCAAGGCACGCCCACAGAACCGGTAGTAAAAAAAAATGGATTTCACCCCTGATCTGTTGACTGCTTAAATCTACTGTGGGTGCCGAACTTCACTAGGAACTGCCTCTACAGCTATTCAGACTTGGACTTTGAAAGAGACAGAAATCCTGGCTTGCACAGAGTGGATCTACCTACCCGGATCTTTTTTGTCTGTTTTGACACAGTCCTATTGAGGACCCATACACACACACACACACACAAATTGAAATGGCCTGTTAAAACAATCTGATCTTATCCAAGATTGACAGACTTATGCATAGCAGAAGCAAAGAAGATTCACCAAGATTGGGTGGCTGCATTGAGCAGTTAAAACATGCAACTTACTGATTTGTTTGCTCTACAGCAGGGGTGTTTAAACGTGCATCATCACGGTGGCGTCACATGACGTATCGCGACTTTTTCCCCCCATCGCTAAACCGGGTGTGGGTGTGACTGTCCTGCTCTACGGGATAAGAAACCTATGGTGAGAAATCATTTTCAAGTGACACTAGTGGAATAAAAACAGCACAAAAGAAAAGATTTGCACCAGCTTTAAGCATTACAGGGAGGGAAATGTCTTCTTTTTTCCTGTACATACTCCCAAATGACAATGCAAATTGTAGCAAAAAAAAAAAGTGGGTCCCAAGACCCCAAAAGGAATTACATGTGTGAATGCAAATAGGACACAATGGTTGATGCGGAAAGACCTTACTTCTTTTTAACTAATAGAGAAATTGATTAGCAGCCTCAAAGCCACATTGCCTTGCCAAGCAAGCTGATTTGGTTCTGCAATCCAACAAGGCAGACAGAGACTTCAGAGGATAATTAGAACTGCAGAAAAAACAATTGCTACCAACCTGCCTTCCATTGAAGACCTGTATACTGC
>JANHFM010007268.1:23862-35592 GCA_032468115.1 Grayia smithii
AGCCGCCCCGAGTCCTTTGGGAGAGGGGGTGGCATATAAATGCAATTAATAAAATAAAATAAATAAAATAAATAAAATAAATAAAGTGCCCCAAAACTTATTAAGTAAACCAAAAGACTCAGTATCTCCAGTAGGAAAAAGAGTCATTTACAACATAGAGTATAAGGGTTGTAAGAGCCACTATATAGGACAAACAGTCAGGAGATAAGCATGATCAAAACTCCTTAATTTCACAACAGATGAAGAGCCTTAACCTTTCAGCTGAGCAACTGTGAGCATCCTAGACCAAGCTAAATCCAAAAATG
The DNA here is from genome assembly GCA_032468115.1 of Grayia smithii. NCBI lineage: Eukaryota > Metazoa > Chordata > Lepidosauria > Squamata > Grayiidae > Grayia > Grayia smithii. The sequence goes on from JANHFM010007268.1 coordinate 24,168, forward strand.
CTAGAGAATTCCTAAAAGCTTGGCACTCAGACAAATCAGCCATTAACATGTACATAGAGATAAGCAATATCTACATACCATTCAAAAGAGACAATCAAAACGCTATAAAGGAAACAAAAAGACAAAAACATTCCAATGCTTAAACCTGTGAAAAAACAAAATAAAACACTGTTTTGCAGCATACTCATGAGGGCAGCTGTCCAGAGAACATATGGGTGAACTGTCATTCTCTTGTTATCTGGAGAAGTCCCATCAAAGTGGTTCCATCACTGATTCCTTGGTCTTTGACATGGTTATTGTCTCTGCTTTCTCAGAGTTATCTTCAGTTTTCATATGTCCTTGGAAATCCCTAAGTACTCAAATCTTCAATCCATTGCACCCATTTTCCTATACCAAAATATTTATTTCAGCATTTTATTTATTGTTTTTGTTTTCTTTTGATTTACATTTAGCCAATAGGATTTATTTGACTGATATACATGACTGAGCGTTCTTAATAAACTTTATTCACTACTTGCTAATAGAATGAGGAAACAATATCCAATATGTTGTTTATCATTGTTATATGTACTTGATGTTTTTAAGATGTTTTTTGAACATAGTTTCAGAAAATGTGTAAAGCAGGAAGGATAATTTTGTTACATTCTATCAAATGTTTAAATTTGTTTTGTTTTTCTTTCTAGTTTAACAGCTGCTGTTTATCTACAAGATAAATTCATAATGTTGTGTATCTGTTATTCATACCTATGGCATTCAATATATCTAGCAATGTGCCTTGCTATATTCCATCAAAGTATTTTTATGGTAAATTAAACATGCATAAAAATTCACATTCATATTGTTACATGTTCAACTAGTTTTCACATTTTATAAAAAGAAATCTGCAGCAACTCTAGAAATAATTTCTTCATCTATTTACATCTTGTTTTTGTTTTGATTAATACTATAGATCATTTGCAATCCTCAAATTTCAATTCAATGTTAAAATTTTCTTCTACTTATTTCATAATAAAGTCAATCCATTTTTTATACTTTTATCTTAGCTTTTGATCCTGTGGTATATTATGAAATTTTAATATTTCTCCAGATTTGTCCTCATTTAACTACTTTGTTCTTATTGGCTCCTGGGAGTAGTTTATAACTAATATGCTGTTTTACAACTGTTTATTAATAAGAATATAATCTACCTGATTCCTGAATTAAATAGTCACATCATCACAATATGCGGGGCCCTACATACAGAAGAGATTGACCAAATAGCTGACCAGAACAGCTTCTAAAAAGTATTTACCTATCCCATCATTATCCAAAAATTTCAATATGTGCATCTTTTGAATTCAGCAAAAGTCACTTACTATATTGTAGGAAGTGTTAGATATTGTGTAGAACAGTGTTTCTCAACCTTGTCAGTTTTAAGATATGTAGACTTCAAATCCCAGAATTCTGGAAGTGAAGTCCACACAACTTAAGGTTGCCATGGTTGAGAAACAGTGGCTTAGAAGACATATGCTGACTGCCATAATATATACTATTAGTATTCCAAATATTTTGTCATTGAGTGAGTGGGCCATCTCTTCATCAGAAGAAAGCTAAAGGAAAATTTCTGTCACTGAGAAAATATTTTTCTTGAAGCCAAAGAAATAAAAACTCATTGAGCATAAATTGATAGACATAGATAGCTAATCTATATTTTTATTTCACATGTACAGAAATCACATTGAATCAGGCACAAGATGCTTCTGAACAGGATTCTTTTATCCATGTGGGGTGCTTTTTTTTGCTGAAAATGACAAAAGTAAAGTTTTATTCTTACAAAAAAATCCCCCCCATTCTATTTCTGTTCCATGCTATCACAATTACCCAATCTCCATATTTATTCCTTCTATCGTAATCATTTATTCACAAAGTGAATAATTTTTTTTTTAAGTTTGTGTTCTAAATCTCCTGCTTTCCTTTCCCTTTTTCAGCTTGTAGTCTGGAAAACTGGGAAAAAAACCCCTCTTAGGAAGCAAGCTATATCACTGGTTTTGCAAAATATGAAAAATCTTGAAATGCTGCTGTGAACACTCATTTGCTGTCTTATCTAATAACATCCAAATCCCTTTGGTCTTTTCTTCTACCAGTGTGTGGGGATCATTTTCTTCTCTCCTGCAGATTTGCTTTGTCTCTGTTGGAAGATTCACTTGGTGGCAACTTTAGCTCTATTTAGCTCTTTCAGGCTGTTGCATTTCTATCCTTTATTTTACTGATGAATCTGGCTATTTTCTCTTTAACCAAGCTGCTTGAGAAGGGGTCTTCTTGTCTTCATCATGCTCAGGCAATTTCCTCACCAGTCATCGCCTTCTCCTTTCTTTTACACTGGTACAAACCCTTCACAGTGCTATCAGCTTCCACTCTCCCCTCTCTCCCCTATTCTGTGTTAGCTTCTTTTAACACCGGCTGGCAGGAAGGGACAGAACAGAGATATGTGATGTTTTTTCCAGAATTTTGCATGTTACTGAAGGGGAAGTAAAGGAAAGAACAACTTTCTCTTTCTAAATGTTGTGGCCATATTGCCTTCAAATCCAGAACTTCCTGAGATTTTTCTATGTAAATAAGGTGACCAACTTTTTTACAATAAGGAGGACACAAATAAATTGAAGAAAAAAAATATCGTAAATAAAAGAAACTGAAACAATAATCTAAACGAATAAACTTGTAAATAAAATTATACATATTTTGAAATTATTAAATAATGAATTAATAAAAGGTGAATTATTTTGCTCACCTGTGTATGATTGAATATTCACTGAGAAAGAAGTGAGTCTAATGCACGCGTGTGTGACATGTCATGTTTTGGTAAGAAGTAAATAAAACCACTTGTGCATGGCACACTCTCTTAAAACAATTCTGTATGGAGTGCATGCGTTTCATAATCGCATCTCGCTGCATTTTACCAAGCCTTGACGAATCGTCATGTCAAATACAAATACTTCACATCACACGCAACGGATTGGCTCAGCATCAATCGAATATGTAGATTTACAGATTAGTCTTCAAATATAGAAAAGGAGGACATGTAGGAGGACACTTTTTGAGAGAGGACAGAACTTACAAAAAAAGGACTCTCCTCCCTAAAGGAGGACGATTGGTCACCTTAATGTAAAGCTTACCTGCCAATTATTTTTAGAATAGATATTACCATGGGTAATAACAAAACAGCTGTTTTCCAGAAAACTACTAATGAGGTTACTTCCACCAACTCTTTTACCCCTGATCAAGTAGCAACATTTGCAAACAAAGCAGCATGCTGGCCAGGGAATTCTGGGAATTAAAGTCCACACATCTTAAAATGGTTAAGGTTGAGAAACACTAACTTAGACATACTTTATCCATGATTTCCCAGAAAAAAAAAAAATCTGTGTTAGATTTGTGTAATGACTCTAATATAAATCCTGTGAACTGTCAGACTGAACACAATGTATTGGTCATGTATTATGCATTATGCTGCAGGTCACCCTATTTACTCATTCAGCAATTCCAGGCAAGCAGGACAAATTAGTTTATGTTTTTCTGAACCTCCTATTCTCAGGTGGTTCAGCATCACTGGTATTACCACATTCAAGAAGGTGATTTATATCAAATAGGTGAGACTTCATCATGCTCATGGAGGGAAAGAGTAAGATTTTTTTATTGTCATGTTTTTCCTAATTTAAAAGAATTATTATTTAAAATTTAAATCAAGGATGCCTTTGCCTTAAGAGATGAGGTTAATCAGGTTGTCTTGATAATATTAAATAGGACATGGGTGTCAGTGGTGAGTTGCTCCTGGTTCTGTCCGATTATTTAGAACTGGTAGTAAAAATGGCAGGAGGTTCCGCCCACCCGGCTAGACATCACAATTGACAATCTGCGCATGCGCAGAAGTGCGCGTGCGTGAACAAAGCAAGTGCAAGCACACGCTCCTGTTGTGAACCGGTAGTAAAGGTAAGTAGAACCCACCCCTGATGAGTGTATGTGGTGTGTGTGTGTGTAAAGGAGGGCAGAACATTTCAGAATAAGATGATGGCAAGCAATTTCTACTTTATGAGAAAAACTAGATGTTTCCGTGAAGTTACTTTAAGCTGAAATCCGTTTCAAAGTGGCTTTACCTAAAGATAATTTTAAGGTTTATGGTACAACCTGTTTATGATACAAAATCCTGTGTTTCCACTTCAAAATGAAAGTGCACCTTCAACATTGGATGGCACAGAGAGGAACTGCCATTAAAAATAGAATAGAATAGAATAGAATAGAATAGAATAGAATAGAGTAGGGTAGGGTAGGGTAGGGTAGGGTAGGGTAGAATAGAATAGAATAGAATAGAATAGAATAGAATAGAATAGAATAGAATAGAATAGAATTATAGAGTTAGAAGGGACCTTGAAGGTCTACAATCCGCTGCTAAGGCAGAAAACTTTATACCATTTCAGACAAATGGTTATCTAATCTCTTCTTAAAAACATCCATCTTTTGGAGGCAAGTTGTTCCACTAGTTAATTGTTCTGTCAGGAAATTACTTCTTAGTTCTAGGTTACTTCTCTCCTTGATTAGTTTCCATCCATTGCATCTTATCCTGCACTCAGGTGTTTTGGAGACCAGCTTGACTTCCTCTTCTTTGTGGCAACCCTGAGATATCTGAACACTGCTATCATTTCATTGCTTCCAACAAGGAACTTCCATCAGTTTTTCAATTCTAACTGCCAAGTATTTCTAATACTATCAAAGTGATGCATGCATCTGTCTGGAAAATCTATGAGATACATTATGAACTTGAAATGCATATTCCAATACATGTTATGAACTTGAAAAATCTACAGTTGATCCCATGTAAGCAACTAAACTATATATTTTAGAACTCTAAATTTTTTAACACTGAACAATGTTGAACCACTGAATCGTTCATAATAGTGAGGGAGTTTTAAGGAGCATAACTGATAAGCTAAATGTTAATTTCTTCTGTGCTTAAATAAAAGCCCAGTATCTATGTGAAAGATAGAAATCTTCTGAAAGTTAAGTCACTTTCAGCTATGAAGTTAGTTTCCCCAAACCTACCCCATCAGCATCAAATGCAGCTCCAAATCCATACTCTCCTCCTTTCATTGCTTCCAACAAGGAAGTGGCATATGTTAGGTTTGGATCAGGGTACTGGCCACCAAAATCTTCTAGAGGGACACAATCAACTGCAGAATTAGCAGGAGCTCCCAATTCTTCACACAGGATCCTCCGGACGTAAGGGCCCATCACTGCAAAAGGGATTTGCCTTCAATTTATAGACCATTTTCAAATAAATATTCAGAATGAACACCTTCATGCATTTAAAAAAATGGATTTGATTTGCATTAAACAGGGTTCCAAAGGTGCTTTTTCCAGAGGCAACTAGACTTCCTTGTTTTTCTTTGAAGATGTTTCGCTTCTCATCCAAGAAACCAGAAAGTCTAGTTGCCTCTTGGAAAAAGCATCTTTGGATGACTGAGAATCTCCATAGACATTAAACAGGGTATCATATCACTCTCTATTGAACAAGGTATCCTGCAATTCTTGGGGAAAAATACCTCTATATTTATATGCATATAATCTCCTTTAAAAAGATGAAGGCTATGAAAGATCTGTTTATTACCAAATAATTTAGGGAACAAATTACAGTCAAAACAATAGTAAAACCAAACTATAATCAATAAATCAATGAAAATAGAAGAGGTTCAGCATTAAGCACATGGAAGAGGCACCTCTTTATTTTTTTGTTCTACAACTACTGCAGAAGGAATGCAGTAATTTCACTGAGTGGTAAGAGCCATGTCTGGTTCAGTTTTTGGGAAAGTGAAACAAATGTATCATGTTTCAGTCATTTATTGCACTTATTTTGTTCTTTATGCTGCTATAAAAATCCACTTACAATTGTTCGTTTAGTGACTGTTCACAGTTCCAATGGCACTGAAAAAAGTGACTTATGACTAGTTTTCACATCTACGACCGTTGCAGCATTCCCATGATCACATGATCGAAATTTGGGCACTTGGCAATAATTTATTTATGACAGTTGCACTGTCCCGGAGTTTATGTGATCATCACTTGTAATTTTCCCAGCTGGGAAAGTGACAAGCAACGTCAATGGAGCAAGCCAGTTTCATTTAACGACATCAAAATTCACTTAGCAACTGCAGTGGTTTGCTTAACAATCGTGGCAAAAGAAGTTGTAAAATGGGGCAAAAGTCACTTAACAACTGCCTTGCTTAGCAACAGAAATTTTGGACTCGGTTGTATAAGTTGAGGACCACCTGTAGAATATCTAAATTGGCAGTTTGTCCGCTTTTTCAGCCACACAATTTGGTGACCCACTAGAGCCTACCACAGTTCAGCTGCTTATGTCATTTGTACAATAAAAAGCCTGTATCGAAACCAAACATATTAGCGTGGTGATTAATTTAAAGGCAGTTTGATTCTGGATTAATTTGTACTCTTTGTATTCCCAAGTGAAAGTCCAGCTATTTTATAAAAGTTGTGAGAACACAGGGCAGCAATATATACCATCTGGCATATATTAATAAATAGCAAACTTTATTTGGGTGGGAAAAACCCCACGAGAGTGCTTAAGAAATAACTGTATAATACCAGATACAAGTCAAATATTCTACTAGTGGACATTTTATAGCAGTAGTCACACTGAACAAGTTTTATGTTTGAGCAGTAGAAAGAATGGCCTCAGGAAATGAAACTGATTTTAAAAAAGAATGTTGTTCTACTTAAACACCAACATCAAACATAATTGAAAGAAGAGACAGATTTTCTTCCACTTCTGCAAAGAATTTTGTGGCTCTTTGAAAATATCTCTTTAGCCAACTGTTGAGGGAAATAGCTGGTATGTGGTCATATATCTAAACTCAATTACAGTATCTGCGTTTTTGTGGGGAGAAGAAAAATTGAATAGCATTTTTTTTAAATGCAAATGGAAATCAGGCAGTGGTTGAAATGCAATATCACTTTGTGTATAAGAATGTAATAGAAAGATGCATTTCAACAATTTATTTGTGGTATAAACACTCTTGCCATATTTAACTTTTCTCAAGATGATAATAATTAATTATTTTAAAACCTATTATTGAAAGTTTTAATAGAACAAACTGAAGAACCAGTTTGTGGGCAAAAATGTATACACTTAAAAAATATAATCATGTATTTTTTTAATCTGTCACCTTTGCCCCAGTTATTTTTGCCACATTTGAAGAATTTCGGTTTCTACAAATTCTTCAACATATAATCCATTAAATGCATTTGTCATACCAAGTAATTATATCACTGTTAAGAATAAATTAGCACAGAGGTAGCAATGTGTATGTGGAGTTGCTGAAAATAGTTTATATCTTAAGGGCTAAGAGCTAGATTTCTCTCTATATATAGTTGATGTCCTTTCAATTCAAAAAGAACAAAGCTATAAATACTTTTCATGAGTTAACTGAAACAAAAAGTGTCCTGGACATTCAAGAACTGCTTTTTGCCAGAGCCAACTAATATTTTGGTTTTCAGCTGAAGAAAGGTTTTTTTCCCCTTCACTCTCATCTCCAAAATTAAATCAGTAGTAAATTCAAGGCATCTCTCTGACTCTGTCGTATTCTCACCATATATACAGTATACCCGTAACTCCCTTAAGAACATGACATTTTGAATATTACACTTAACAGCAAAATCATGTGCATTTCTCTGTGTTCATTAAGGATCACACTCTAGCAAATGTATTAAGAATTATAGCCTGTTATAAATCAATAGTAATTAATTACTGTATGAGTTTTAAATCTTATTTTCAGCATTTTAAAAATCCGTGGTTTACATATTGCATTATAAATGGTGCTCTTTACCTCCATTCATGGCATCAATTCTTATCTTAAGTTGATTTGGCCCAGTTAGCAAACCTCTAATAGAATTGAAATCAAAGATGGTCCGCAGAAGATTAAGGTAAACCTCCACAGAGTCCACTATCTCAACTGTGCACAAAAGATCAAACAAAGTATGTAAGTCAGGATACTGTGCTTAGTTGTAAGTACACACCAAATCAAAATTATAACTGCAAAAACTTTTATCACCGAGTAAGTGAAAATCTACGCCATAAACGCTTTGGGAATTAACCCAGCACCTTTATCAAAGATCACCGCTCAATTTGGCAATTCAATGTCCATAGTAGAATTCTTGCTAAGGTTGCCTGAACTATTCGAAAGGACAAAGCTGCTTAAAAGTTGCTGAATCAGCAGAAGTGTATTTTATACATATACATGTACATGCATGTTCAGGCAACATAGTAAGGTCCTTGGAGTGTTTCACTTTAAAAAATATAGGCCTAATGCTTTACTATACCTCAGAGCAGAGGTGGTATTCAGCAGGTTCTGACCAGTTCTGGAGAACCGGTAGCGGAAATTTTGAGTAGTTTGGAGGACCAGTAAATACCACCTCTAATTGGCCCTGCTCCCATCTATTCTCTGTCTCCTGAGTCCCAGCTGATTGGGAGGAAACGGAGATTTTATAGTATCCTTCCCCTGGAGTGGGGTGAGAATAGAGATTTTACAGAATCATTCCCCTGCCATGCCCACCAAGCCACAGAACCAGTAATAAAAAATGTTAAATTCCACCATTGCCTCAGTGTTACTTTAAGTTTTTTTAATTTAAAGGGTTACTTCACAAAACGTCCCACTGAATGTTTTTGGTCAACCATAATTTCTATCTGATCCTGTCAACCCTGAATGGTATTGTTAGCTTTTTGGATATTCTAGGAGTAAGCAAGGGAATAACTTAAGGCATGCTTTATTTATTTATTTATATTTCATATTTCTTAACTGCCTATCTCCCTCAGATAGAGGCTCTGGGCGGTAATAATCATGTTAGACTGATAAAGGAATAAGCAAAGATAGGGTTATAAGTTCTAAAACTCACTATATTACTTCCAGAACTGTTGGCACACAATAAAATAAAACAAAATAACAATAAGATATTGAAAAGTCTAAAATAAAACCACGTATGAAAAAACTTTATAATATGACTATGTGGTTCAGTAACACAATGACCACAAAAATCCATAATCAGTTTAGCAAAGTAAAACAAAGGCTGTAGAATGAGAAACTGAAATTTCAACTCATGCTTTAAGTTTAGAAGTAAAATGCCTGAAGAAAAATACATCGAATGGGAATGCTAAGCTAATAAGAACCAGGGATACAGAAAGTTAGATATTGGTTTGAATTTCAGTCACGGCCAGAATAAGATCATTATCAATATAGTATTGCCTTTATAGTACTAAAATTTATATGAAACTTATAAACAGTTGGGTAACAAGGGAAAAGTCACATTTCCATTGTGGATTTCCTATTTCAGTTCTAAAATACTACCATGCCAATAACTTTTTAAAGGACTAACTTTTCAGTTTTAATTGCAAATTTCCACACTATGGAAAAGAATTCAATACCCCGGAAAGGCTTGAATTTATTCTCCAGATCAAACTCCTGTCTTCCCAACCGAGACAAATCAATTCTCAAATCAGGGCAAATGGCATATTCTTCAAGGGTTTTGCTGATCTGATAAATTTTATCAGAAACAACATCTGGAGCTGGACCTGAAAATATAATACAAACATAAGCTATATCAATTCTTGAATATCACCACAAAACAGAGACTAAATGCTCTTAAATACAAAATAAATTTTATATATTATTACAATATATACAATACTTAAAATTAACATGGTATTTTAGCAGTGCATGCATATTTTATTAGAGCTTTTTATGGTTCTGAAATCTTCAGATTAAAAGTGATCTGAATGTGACGTTGAATCTTCTGAAAAATAAAATTAAACTCCTTGGGTTTAATGTCTAAGCAGTGGTGGGTTGCCCCCGGTTCGGTCCGGTTCGCGCGAATAGGTAGCGGTGACGCTGTGACGTCACTGAACCGGTTCGCAGCGTCCCGGACCCGGGCCCACCCGCGCGCCCCAACTCACCTTTTTTTTTGAAAATCGCCGAAATTAGCTCTCTGCGCATGCTCAGAGCACTTTTTTGGCGATTTTTTAGAAATAAATTTTCTGCGCATGCACGGTAGCGCGGTTTACGCATGCGTGCGAGCAAAGCGAGCGCACGTGCACAAATTTCGCGCACGCACGTGCATGCGCGTGCACAAAGAGAACCGGTAGCGAAAGTGGGTAAAACCCACCCCTGATATGTATGTATGTATGTATGTATGTATGTATGTATGTATGTATGTATATGTATGTCAGAGAAGGGATCAATACATGAAGGTGAGTCACATGCTAAAAGCAACTGCATGCCTGGTTAGACTGAGCTAATCAGGTTCCCTTTCAACCATTAACTCAATACTGCACTGAAGGTGCATTTCTGCATTAGAAAGTCTATCTTGGAATGAGATGGTTAATTCAGTATTCTTTCAAAAGCCACTGAATTCTTCAACTTCTATTTTGCAAATGCTCATCACTGACAGTTGTTTTTCTCCTATGAATCCAGGGCAGGCTAAATTAGAATTCCTATTCATGTTCCTGGCAATCCATTCCCAACTGGCTACACTTGTGGTGGTGGGCGGTGGGGCATTATACAAAAAAGAAATAACCTTCCTCTCGGGTGATTTATTCCTGCTCCAATGTCTGAGAATGAATTTTAGCAATCTCTCTCTTCCAGATGAACACCAATAACTCCAAAAGCAACCCAAACAAAACTGGTAGTTGCACTACATTGTTACAGTAAAAAAGAAAAGCCAAGTATCTTAAGAATTAACTGATTTAGCATGGTATGGATTGTTATGCAATGCAGTTCCTTTGTTGGGGACCTAAATTAGCATATGTACACATGCCTTTATTTGTGCATACCAGGGCAGCACCATGGTGCCCATAGAGGCAAGGAGTTCTACAGTATCCCCTCATTATGCTGGTATTGCCCCCAAATTTTAAAACAGCAAAAAAAAAAAAAAAAAAGAAGAATAAAAATGTGAAAAATAGCTACTATCTCCCAAACTCACCAAATTGTTCATATTCTTGTTGACCTTAGCTTTTTTTTAATATGAAATTAAGGATTTCAGTCTTCTCCTGTGACAACTCAACATCGAGAAGGTTTATCTATGTGGTTGCTAAGAGTTGACACCAATTCGAGGGCACATAATCAATTTCAGAGTGGGGGAAAGGAGTATCAGGGCCCACAGAATCCCAGTAAACCTACTCACATACACCAGAAATGTTTTGAATTGAAATAAAGTCTGGATAGGACAAATAGGGCGAGGTTGGTGGGTGCCTCTCCTTTCTGCATTCTAAAACTCCAAGTATGGTATATTCACCCCAGTTGTGCAACCCTATCACAAAGCCTTCCTTCCTTCCTTCCTTCCTTCCTTCCTTCCTTCCTTCCTTCCTTCCTTCCTTCCTTCCTTCCTTCCT